>QRFJ01000310.1:506151-654787 GCA_006176705.1 Cocos nucifera
TTTCTCTACGTCCTCTGAAATAATACCTAAGTATCTTTCAGGGGGACGGAAAACTCTTTCCGATCTACGAGGTGGAGGAGGTAGTGTTCTTATTGGCTCAACCTGATTTGGTTCCAATTGGTCCTTAGCTCGTTGTACTTGTGAGACTTTCTCATCAAGCTTAATCTGCTTTCCAATGCCGCTATCTTGAATAAACTATTTTTCAAGAAAGATGGCATGTCGACTCACAATCACATTGTGGTCTTCTGGAATGTAGAAATAGTATCCTAATGACTCTTTAGGATATCCTATGAATCGAGCTCTAAAGGACCTAAACTCTAACTTGTCCGCTTGTTGTCTTTTGACATGAGCCGGACAACCCCAAATTCTGAGATGACTCAGACTTGGTTTCTTACCGTGCCATATCTCATACGGTGTGGTAGGAACGGTTTTAGAGGGAACCCTATTCAGTAGATAAATTGAAGTTAACAATGAGTGTCCCCAAAGAAAATCAGGGAGGTCTGTGAAGCTCATCATGGATCGAACCATATCCAATAGAGTCCGATTTCTCCATTCTGAAACCCCGTTGAGTTGAGGTGTTCCTGGTGGAGTCCATTGAGAGACTATGCCATTTTTCTTTGAGATAGTCTAGGAATTTCCGGCTAAGGTATTCACCTCCTCGATCTGATCGAAGAACCTTAATGGATTTTTCAGTTTGTTTTTCTACTTCATGTCTGAATTCTTTGAACTTTTCAAAAGCTTCAGACTTGTGTCTCATAAGATACACATACCCATACCTAGACAGATCATCGGTAAAGGTAATGAAGTAGACAAAATTGCCTCTAGCCGGCACATCAAATGGGCCGCACACATCAGTATGTACTAGGGCAAGGAGATCTGTGGCCCTCTCCCCATGTCCAACAAAAGGGAGTTTAGTCATTTTGCCTTGAAGACAAGATTCACAAGTTGGATATGACTCGGAAGTCAATGGACTCAATAGCCCATTTTTCTCCAATTTGTTGATCCTATCTTCTGCTATATGACCTAATCTCAGGTGCCATAGATATCTATCGTTTGGACTATCCCTAGGTCGTTTGGCATTCACGTTTTGCTCGATAGTTAGAATAGGTACATCAATATGTAGCTGATAAAGACCATTAATAAGAAAACCATTTGCAATTTTATTTCTTTCATAAAGAATGTTACAATGGTCCTTAAAGAAGGGTAATCACATAGCCTTCTTGTGCTAAGCATGAAACAGAAATCAAATTCCTGCTAGCTGCAGGCACATAATAACAGTCTTTCAAAACTAAGTCTAAACCAGATGGTAATCGAAGAGGGTATGTTCCCACGGCTACTGCAGCAACTCTTGCTCCATTACCGATGCGTAGGATCATGTCTCCATCCCTCAGCCTCCTGCTATCCTCAAGACCCTGCATGGAAGTGCACAGATGAGCACTAGAACCAGAGTCAAGCACCCAACTGGATGCAGAAGAAATCGTAAGGTTAGACTCAATAACGAGCATACCTCCAGAAGGACCTTCCTTCTTGTTCTTCAGGGTGGCCAGGTAAGTAGGGCAGTTTCGCTTCCAATGGCCGTCGCTGTTGCAATGGAAACACTTTCCTTTGACATCGGCCCTTTTCTTCGGCTCTGCCTTCTTCTTCTTTGCTCCTTCCACCTTTCTGCTTTTTCACAGACTTCTTTTTCTTTCCATAAGACTTTCTTTTGGAAGAAGTCCGTTCCATAGCAAGAACTGAGCCTTTAGAACCTTTCATAGAAAGCTCAGCGGTAACCAGCATATTCATTAATTCGGCCAAGGAATTTTGAAGTTTATGCATGTGGTAATTCATGATGAATTGCCCATATGCATCAGTCAAGGATTGCAGAATAATATCATTCTGCAGATCCAAGTCCAACTTCACACCGAGCTTCTCAAGCTCTTCCATGTCCTTGATCATTCATCAGACAGTGATCTTGGACTGACTGCCCATCACGCATCTTAGCCTTAAAAAGTCATTTCGTGACTTGATATTTGGCTGCGCGACTCTGTTCACCAAACATCTCCTGCAGGTGAGCCAACATTTGGCGAGCAGTCCCGATATCTTCATGTTGGCGCTGGAGCTCATCAGACATCGAGCCCAACATGTAATATCTGGCCTTATTATCTTCGTCTATCCATTTTTTCCAGAGATGCTCTCTGTTCAATGGATGGACGGGCTGGTAAGGTGGGAGGGTCCTGGTCCAATACATGGGTTAACTTCTCGAAACCCAAAATAATTTTGTAGTTCCTGAGCCAATCTTTATAATTGGGTCCAGTCAGTCTATGTGTGTCCAGGATACGTGCCAATGGGTTGGACGCAGACATTTTTCTGTAGAGAGTCAAAGATTCTAGTTAGATACTGTAATTTTGACTTGACCAATTTATTTAAAAATTTTATTTTTAAACAAATTAGCTCCCACTATTTTCTCGGATCCCTACACTCCCTCTGTAGAGATGCGAAAATCTCCACGATTAATGATTTCTAGTGGGTGGTGCGGTCTCACCAACTGACTCATCACCTCACCTAACAGTTATTGGTGATGGGTTAGCCAATGAGTGAACAACTCTTGTTCAATGATTCTCTAATCATGGTGCACCCAAACTTGGTCTCTAATTCATGAATCTCACCGTATCCAAAATATTGATCCACTCCTTAGTTAAGTCAGACCCACCATTTGCATAGACTGGGTTCCTAATTGAGTCTCTCACCGTATCCAAAATATTGAGCCCAACTCATCCTCCAGCCCATAGCATCCAATGCCTAATAGACATGGTTGCATCTTTTCGGTGCAACTGAGCCACTGTATCCAGCCGAGAACAATCAACCCCGGGAAGGGCCCGCACATCTACAATGGTGGAAGACCTCAGACTTAATCTTTTCTTAGGGAGAATTGATTCAGGTCTCATTAAACTAGACTTTGGCATAGTCATAACAATTATGACTAACCTAGTGGCATGGGTTAGCTCGGATTATTGACCACCTCAGATCAGAACTGTGTCAACAGATATGGCCAGGTAAGTGAGATCGGTGGAAGGAATATGCCATTAACTCGTACAAGAATGCATTCAGGTCGAGTAGCTTCCAATTAAAAACCAGTCGGTCGTATGTGCCAAACTTACCTTAGACACCAAATTGTTGAGCCAGAACCAATTGGGTTAGCCTACAATCCAGACTCTAACCTCTGAGCCTAATTAGGTCTTGCTTGATCGTGACTCGATCTTGACCCAGACTTAATCCTATTAGGCTGGTCAATTTAAGCATTGTTGATCCCATCTAACCAACTCTTGATTCGGTTTGATCAACCGCTTAGACCTAATTGAGCTACCCAAGCCCGAACCCAGTATTATGAATATGTCTTAGATCTGAAATTCTCAATTTTAGACCTAATTAATATTCCATAAATCTTAATTCTTAATTAAGTAGGGTTCATAAACAAAATATGCACAATAAATCCTAGGGTTTCAGGATCTAGGGTTTTGCAGAAAGTAAGTTTTGGATTTCTGATTAAGGACGAACACGCAGCACCCCTACACATCATAAGAACACCCCATCGAATGGGAAGAGAGGGCCTTTAAACCCTTCTTCATTCTTATATGACCGGACGGCCAAGAGGAACGCCTTAATCAGGAACATGCAATACTACAAAACAGTTTTAGATCTATATCATATATCTCATATACAAATTAGATCTAATCATGGCATATTTTGCATACATCTCATGTATCGAATCATGCATATTTTTCAGATCTAAATTATCTCATAATAATCTAAAAAATTAGATTTAAATTGATCTAATCAAAATAAATTCTAATCTAGATAATTATGTAGAACTATTCTACAACTAGTCTAGACATGCATCAATCATATCTCATATGATATTTAAAATTAAATAATTTTTATTTACTATTTTTTAGATGTTATTATAACCATTATAATATCAAAAAATAGTAAATAAATAGATCTAAAATATGATTTAATCAAGATTAAATCAAAAAACATGCAAGACTATTCTATAGAACTATTCTATTTTAGAACTAGTCATGCATATTTCTAATCTTAGATCCAAATCATTTAATTTTAATTTTTTCTGATTTTAGATCTGATCACATCTCATGTGACATCTAAAATCATTATTTTTAATTAAAATAAATTTAAAATTAGATCTAAATACTTTTAGAACCTTGGCTCTGATACCAGTTGAAGGAAAATCCTGATTTTTTCGGATCCAGGTTCGTTCAGATCTGATCAGATCAAGAGATATATTTCAAAAATTTTTTCTTTGATCTAATCAGATCTAAGATATTTTCAGATCTAATTATTATTATTTTAATAAATTAAAATAAAATTAGATAAATTAAATCAAATTTAATTTACCTTGATTTGGGTAATCCTATTACCCTGTTGATGATCCTGTATGCAGCGGAAGGTTCTGGATCTAGCCACGCAAGTGCCTGGCCTCTACCGGTATCCACTCAGGCTGGATCTGGAGATCCTCTTCTTCTCTATCACATCTCCAAAAATTCAGATCTGGATCTGATCTGGAGGATCTTCAAAACTCTTTTGAAGATCAGCAGTCGTCCTTTGCAGCAGCGCAGCCTTCTTAGCTTTTCAGTCGCCTTTCTTTGATCTGGATCGCACCAACCAAAAATCCAAAACTCCTTTTGGACGTGGAGAGGAAAGGGAGAAGGTGGTTTGGCATGGAGGAAGAGGGGAGAGGCAGCCTTGGGGCATGGGGTTTTGAATTCTCAATCTTAATTTGAGTTGGGCGCAGGGTCTTATTTATAGACTAAGCTGTGATCCAACTCCTCTTCTTCCCAACCAATCACAACCCTTTGTGAAATCAGATCTAAATCTGATTGGTGGGAATAGAGTCCCCTGGATTCCTCCTTAGAGGGTGCCTAAGACCAGTCAAAGTGGTTCTTAGGAGAACTCTAATTGAAATCCAAAAAGGAGATGGAGTCCTTGTCCAACAAGGACTCCTAGGCGCCTCCAACTTGGGCACACGCCTAGGGTGGCGTGCGCCCTCCTCCTTGCCAGGTTCTGGTAGGGGGACAGGCCCCCACCAGCTCTCCAATAGGTGCATGACATGTGGTCAAAAGTCAAAGTGTCAATGGTCAACATTTGACCAGTCAAAGGTAGACTTTTGACCAAAGTCAAAGAACAAGAAATGGCAGGTGACCAAAAATGGCAGGTAATGTCTTACAAAATAAGACAACCTTTTCTGACTTGGACAACCTCCAGTCAGACCATATGAAGGCCTCTGATTGAGCACAAACTCCTTTGGCTCAGTCAGGACAACTTATTTATGATAGTAAAAGAAGAACGTTAGGTTCAATCGAGTGCTAGCACGATTTTCTTGAACCTAATTGAATCTCATTCAGATCAATTGAACTAGATCAGTTCAATTGATGATCACCAGATTCAAACCCTTGTTTGTGTGACCCAGTTAGGTTCAGTTCTGTATGGTAATGGGATATGTCATGATCTCTATCATCGACATCATCGAAACTCCTTTCGATGGATCAGAACTCTTCTGATTCGAACAGCTAGAATGATCGATCATCTAAATCATTCTAATTGCTCCCAAAATCCACCAGTGACACCTAGCAGTATATGGTGGCAACCCATCAGAGCTGAATGCGAACCTCTTGGTGCAGCTACCTGTGTGATTAAGTTCTTCTATCTTGAGCCCCGATCAGATTAGGGTTAAGGTGAACTCGTCAAACCCTAGTTTCTGTCATATGATGTAATCATTCGATTCGAGTCCAATGTGAAAATCTAAATAGAAACTCTTTCTATTATTTCACTCTGCCATGGCCATGGGCTTCTGGACTTGATTCTCATGATCATCATAGGGCTGCTCCTCTACCACCGAGGTAGATAGATTCCATCTTGATGCAATCCAGTTCCTACAATGAACATGCTATAGCCAACATACACCTCAGGGTTCCATATGGCTAGGAGACCGAGTAATGGTGTAGTCAAACTATAACACCCTCAAGGTGAACTGCCGATGCACCTCAGGTCAAAGAACCAGACACACTACTGCAGCATCGAGTCAGTCATTGACGAGAAGGTAGACTCCCTAATGACTACTCGAGGTGGTCACGCTCAGTGCCCTCGTTCTCTAATGAGTACCTGTACTCTCGCTCCGGTGTCTCCACACCGTAGACTCAAGACTCATCTACTAAAGAGAAGCGATTGTACACCAACCTTCCGGATCAATCACCATCCTCGTGATGATCCTATGGTCGGGAGCATTTTATGAGTTAATAATGATTATTCATGTCTTAAATTTTCAACTCTTGAAAATATGAATTATCATTACCATTAACTCAAAGGATGTATCACAGACACTAAATACACATATGTGATAGAAAATAACCCATTTTATTGATATTAGTCAAAATTATAATTTTGCCCCTAGAAGTGTATTACAAGTGTCAGCCAATTCTGGCTTCTAGGGCACATATATCTAACAATTCACTTGTGCTCCCTTGGCTGAAGTTTTGTTCATTTTCTCAGATGTTCCCTCACATTACTCAACCTCTACAGACTGGACACTTTTGCCATCACTAAAACCACCCCAATGTTCTTTATCGAGTGACTAATTCCTCTATTTTAGCATAATTATTCTTTCCATTTATGCTGGTTCTTCCCCATTTTTCCAAAATGCCACCCAATATCTGAATTCCTATATTTTTTGCTATTGGGATCCATCTAGTCTTAAAAAAATTATGAAATTAATAATTACAAATACCTAGAAGTTAGATTTAAGTTGCATTTACTGTATCCATACTTTTTCAAATTTGTCATAATTTTTTAATAATCCTTTGTTAATCCATATTAAATAATAATTTAAAATTTATTAAAATTTAAGAAAACATACTTGGAGATTTATACTATTTATATTCATTATTTTCATTAATTTCCCAAATTCTTTGAATAATTATCTCATTGATAATTAAAATTTATTTTTGTTATTTTGTGTAGTTACTAAAATTTATCAAAAGTAACTAGAAATTGGGTTTAAGTTATTTATGGTATATCCAATTATCTATCCTTTTCAATCTTTAGGATTTTTTATAATCTCTAAAATATGTTTTTATAATTTTTTATAATTAATAAAATTTATTTTAATTATTTTATATAATTATTAAAATTTATAGTAAGTAACTAGAAATTGAATTTAAGTTGTATACAATATACATTATATGCACCCTTTTTATATTTATTATTTTTTTGATAATTTCTTTATATGAACTTCAGTATATAAGAAAATCTTCTTACTACAATTTACAATCATACGAGAAGTTTGATGAAAAATTAATTCTTTTACCCCCTTCCCATTCACTCTTTTGAGAGTTTGTGTTTCATTTTCTCTTTAAAAGTAGTGTTTACTTGCTTTAACTTGGATCTTAGACTCTTAGTACCTCACTATTTCAAGGGGAAATTATTATATGGATAAGTTGACCATTCCAAATCTCAGAGCACATGTACAATACATAATAGGAATCCTCATAAAACCTTGAATTGTTTCAATATAAGGGATAACATGGTGGGTAAGTATGAAACTGGTCCACTACACCTAGTCCTTCGAATAATTACACATTTCAAGGGACTGAAAACAACTTGACCCTTAGTAAAATATTATAACACAATATAAAATATTATAATTTGAACCTTAATTTTTATTAGAGAAAATCTAACAATTCTAAAGTGACATATTGCAACAACTTTAAACTAACCATTAATTAGTGGTTACAATGTTGATATCACTATTGTAATAAAAAATAAAATGCAGTAAGAAAAATAATGGCAATAATTACATAAATAATATTTTATTAATTAAAATATTTATAAGTTTAATGATAAGCATGAAATATGGAAACAAAGGATGGGAGTCGGAATACCATTGGTGGGTCCCATTGATTTTGCCGTATAAATTCCAAAAAAATGGGAAGTTGTGGCCGGAGTTTTAATTTGAGCAATCTTGTTCTCCCTTTCTCTCTCCTCTAAGATAAGGCCTCAAGGTCCTCCAGAACAATATTGCTGTCACAATAAAGTCTCGGTGAATATCGTCTAGCCTTGAGAGATGGACTGTAAATATTTATATTGCTATATGGTGTACATTAGGTGCTGTTTTTTTTTTTCCAAACACATTGTTATTTCAAATCACGTTGACCTCATATGAATAATTTTTTGCACGATTTTATCCTTTTTCATGTGAATAGGTAGTATCGTTGCTATTTCAAATCATGTTAAGTATCGTGAGAGTCTCGTTATATGGATGTTTTTTTTTTTTTAAATAATTTTTAAACTTTCTTTTTAATATGTATAGATTGTGTTGTTGGATTCACCCACCATTGGAATGATTAATTTTTCATCATGATGTTTTAATGCATACATATTATTATTGTTGTTGTCGACTTCTTCTTTTAATGCATATATGATTTTTCTTTTAACTTTTACTACTATAGAATAGGACTATGGCACCACTGCCATAGACTATGGCAGTAGTTAGATAACCGCTGTCACTGCGATCGTCACGGTAGATCTATAGCAGCAGTTATTACAGTAGTTATTCTAACTGCTGTCATAAGCTCTATGACAGCGGTTAGATAAATGCTGCTACTGCGACATTACAATAGATCTATGGTAGTGATTATTGTAGCGGTTATTCTAACTACTGCCATAGAGAGCTTATGACAATGATTTCTAAATTGCTACCATAGATTGACATATAGCAGCGATTTTATAATCGCTGTCATAGTCAGCCTATAGCAGCAGTTTTGTAATCGTTGCTATAGTTAATCTATGGCAGCGATTTTTAAATCAATGTCATAGTTTATAGCAATAATTGACACTATTCTATAGCAGCGGTTGGCATGCCTACAGCAGCGATTTTACAACCGCTGTCGTAGCTTTTGAATAATAAAAAAAATATAATTTTTTTAATTTTTATATTTTTTATCTGATAAATGCAATTCAATAACATAAGAAAAATTATAAATATAAAAATATTTATAAAATTCTTAAATTTTATTATCGAATAAAATTTATTATAATATTTTTTAAAAAAATATCAAAAGTTTTTTAAATCTGCATCATCGTCATCACCGAAAGATGGAGCACAAGCTTGAGAAGCTGGAGCTGGAGCTAAAGGAGCTGAAGCTGGAGGGGCTGGAGCTGTAGGAGCCAGAGCTGGAACGTTGGCCCACATGCGTCAAGGCCCACGAAGTCAGCTCCAAAATGCGCACTGAGTCTCATCACCATGGCCCTCAAGATGCCCTCCAGATGAGATGTGTACTCTTCAGTATGAGTAGCCCGCGCCATAGCCTGATCTGCCCACATCGTAGCCTGATCTGCCCATGTTAATGCCTCCTCAAGCTGCTACCGACTGGCGACACCGGAAGCATGTAAAGAGACACTCGCCTCAGACTAGTAGCTCATCGGCATATGTTCGGGCCTACATCGGATCCTCTCAGAGTGCTCAGGCCCCAAGACCTAAGACAGATAGTCATGGGGGCGAGAGGTGTCCGAGCCCTCGCTAGCGAGCGCATCTAATTGCTCCTATAATTATAAATTTAAATAAAATATTATAAAAAATTTTATAATACTAATCATATTAATATATTTATTACTTATAAAATTTTTTTTGATTATGGCATTCATCGGCCTGTCCTTCTTATCCGTATGACTGAATCGGAAGATCTCGCTATGACTGGGCATCACTTTATCTCTCATCAGCTATAACAATAGATCAGTTTATTAGAAATATAAAAAAATTAATTTAATTTATCTAGTAAGATTCAGTATTCATTATCTCTCTATGTACATAATTGGTCATAAACTCATGGTCAAGTGTGTGTGTATACTCCTAGGCTATCCGATTCTCCCAATTCTAATGAAAGATAGCTTAACAAGTATTTAAATAAATAATAAGTATTTAAAAATATTTAAATATAATCTCAAACTCCTGGCTCCTTTAATGTCTAACCATCCCCTCCCATTGACTCGGGAGACTGTCCTGTATCCAAGAAATAAGCTCCTCTGGAGTATTTCGTTGGTGCTCGAGCCATCCTCTATGGAGCTTGATCTTGTAGTCCTGGTACAACTCTCCAATCTTTTTCAGTCGGATATCTCGAACCCTCTCATGATCTGAAAAGTCGTACTTTCTCTGTACAAAATTATCAAAAGTCAGGTATAAAATTATTCTAATCAAACATAGTGTAAACATATAAAATATATAAATATAATTAAGATATACTTACCCATATCTTCTCCTACATCCGATTTCTGAGAGCAGCATCCATCAATCGCCGGTCTGTGGGCACTACCGGAATAATGTCAGACCGCCTCACAAGCACTTCAAAAAAGAAATGAATCTCCTGCGCGGTCTTTCCTACTGGCCTCCCCTCCATGTCATAGTGCACCATCACTTGATGCTAGTGGTTCCACATATGTGGCATGCATGTGGGACCACGAAATGATCTACTGGATGATGCATCTACAATAAAAATATATTATATAAATATATAAGTATATATAATACTATATAAATAAATAAATAACATAATAAAAATGTATACTTACTGGCCATGGGATCGTGCAACATAGATGCCAGTAGAGATGCATTGATGAGTGGAGCATGTGTCGGAGATGTGGCTGATGGTGGAGGCTTATATGCCAGTAGAGTAGATGTCGGTAGAGGAGTAGATATCGGTGGTCCCTAGATAGTCGATGCAGATGTGGGTGGGTAGTTGCTCTGACTGCGACTCAAATGCGGAGCTCCGCGTAATCCACTGAGGGACGAGGGTGAAAGCCAGATGGCATTTTGGTGCCACGTGACCTGCAATGTTAATGAACATTAACCAATATAATATGTTGAATAATAATATTAGTAGAGCATCAATAAATAGACTCTAATATTTATTCCAAAATGTTGAAGTCATCGCCTATTGGCAGGGGTGAGGGTTCTCTTAGCAGTCGACATAGCTCACGCCGCCGACACGGTCCAGAACCCGTCGGTGGAAATTTTTTTATTGGCCAGTACGGCCCAAGAGCCGTCCATGGCTACCGACATGGCACGGTCTAAGGCTACCGGTATGGCTCAGGGCTATCCATGGCTACCGACATAGTATGGCCCAGGGCCATCCACGACCGCCGACATGGTAAGGCCCGGCCTAGAATCCACCGGCACGGTCCAAAACCAACCGACAGGAGTTCTCTTATCCATAGGCACAATCTACGACCGATGAATAATTATAATTTTTATAATAGATATTTATTATAAAAATTATATATATTATTATAAATATATATAAATGATAAGCAAATAATACTATAAAATTTTAAAAAAAATCATACCTGCGACCATAGAAAGAGGGTCACATAGAGAGCTTTAAGGGTCACCGACAGTGGTGCTAGAGGAAAACGACAATACTAGAGATCACCTACAAAATGAGAGAGACAATGAGTTAGAAAAGAGAGAAGAGAGAGAGAGAGAGAAAGAGAGAAAAAGGAAAGAGAGAGAGAGAAAGAGGGAAGAGAGAGAGTGAGAGATAGATAGAAAAAGAGAAGAGAGAGAGAGACAAAGCAGGGAGGGGGGTCGGGCTAAGGGAAGAGAGGAGAGAAAGAGAGAGAGAAGGAAGGGGTGGGTCGAGCGGGCCAAGGGAAGAGAGGAGAGAAAGAGAGAGATATAGCAGGAAGGGTGGTCGGGTTGAGGGAAGAGAGGAGGTGGTGGAGCTGACGGTCGAGCCAACTGGGGGAGGAGGGGGGTCGGGCCGAGGTAAGAGAGGAGAGAAAGGAGGGAGGGTCAGGCCAAGGAAAGAGAGGAGGTGGCGAAGCCGGCAACTAGGCCAGCCAGGAAGAAAGGGGAGGAGGGGTCGGGTCGAGGAAAGAGAGGAGAGAAAGAGAAAGAGAGAGTAGGGAGGGTTGGGCCGAGGAAGAGAGGAGGTGGCAGAGCCGACGGTCGGGCCTGCCAGGAAAAAAGGGGGAGGCAGGGAGGTCGGGTCGAGGAAAGAGAGGAGAGAGAGAGCAGAAAGGGGGGTCGAGCTGAGAAAAGAAAGGAGGTGGTAGAGCCGATGGTTGGGTCGATCGGGGAAGAAGGGGAGTAGGGGGGTCGGGCCAAGGGAAGAGAGGAGGTGCAAAGTCGGTGGCTGGGCTTGTCGAGGAAGAAGGGGGAGGTGGTGGAGCCGACAGGGGAGGATGCGGCACCTGACGGGGAAGAAAATGGAGGGAGGGTCTCACTGGCGGTGGAGAGGGAGAAAGAGAGAGAGATCGGAGAGAAAAATGAAATAGGGGTAGGATTTAGAGAAAAATCATATCTATAGCAGTGATTTTTGAACCATTGCCATATATCTAAGGCAGCGGTTACTGAAAACCACTGCCATAGGTGTATGGTAGTGATTAGAAAATCATTGTCATAGGACTATGGCAGCGATTTTTCTTAACCACTGCCATATGTTAGAAATTAAATTTTTTTCTCTAATTTTTTTATAATTCTAAAATTTAATATACATCTTCACCATTCATTATCTAAATAATTATCATTAGAGTATCGTTACAAAAGATCATCTCGATCCGATAGCCCTAGCTTCATCGATCGATAAAATTTGATTTCAATGACCATGAATGATGATATGATGATCTGATAGATGGAGACCATCGATAGATCCAAAAATCTACAATGATGATCTTGGTGACGTTTAGCATACTATCAAAATTTTATTTCAATCGGATATCATTATCATGGTCAATTTAGTATGGAATGATTTTAGCTATTAAATGAGAAATGAGTGATCAAAAGATTAGATGGCATCCGATTATGAGATAATTTTTTAGATAAATGATCTTGACTATTATTTTAATTATTTTTACAATGGTGATCATAAAATTTAAACCATGAGTCTGAGAACAATCCAAAACTATACGTCGCTTAATACCAGTTCTTAAACTCCTTTGGTAATTATGCTTATGCTTTTGCAAGATCTACTTAACATGAATAGTTCATACAAAAATAATTTAAATTTTACGATCGCCATCATAAAAATGATTAAAGTAGTAGTCAAGATCATTTAATTAAAAAATTTTCTTGTAATCTGATGTGGTTTGAACTTTTGATCACTTATTTCTCATTTAACAGCTAAAATTATTCTGTACTAAATTGACCATGATAACGATATTCGATTGAAGTAAAACTTTAATAGTATGCTATAAATATCATCGAGATCATCGTTGCAAGTTTTTAGATCCATCGGTGATGTTCATCTTTCAGATCATCGCGCCATCATTCATGATCATCAAAATTAAATTTTACTAATCGATGAAGCTAGGACTATTAGATCGAAACGATCTTTTGTGATGATACTCTAATGATAATTATTTAAATAATGAATGATGAAGATGAACATTAAATTTTAAAATTATATAATATTTAGAGCAAAAATATAAAAAAAGCTATGGCAGCGGTTATACACAATCGCTATAATATATTGGGCCAACGACAGTGGTTACACTAAACCACTGTAATAGGTTGTATCTATAGCGGTGGTTATAGATAACCGCTGCTATAGGTCCAATCTATGGAAGCAGTTCAATCAACCGCTGCCATATATCGCATTTATTGTAGCGATTATCCTAAAGTGCTACTATAGGTTTAACCTATTATAATGGTTCCGTATAATCGCCGCCATAAATAGACATATAGTAGCAGTTAAAATAAACTACTATCATAGGTCAGATCTATGGCAGTAGTTTATGTTAACCGCGCTGTAGGTTCTATTGTAGTGGTTTTTAAAACTGCTGCCATAGTATGCGCTGTGGTAGTTTCTTTTTATAGTAATGTTTCTTTTTTGCAAGAATCTCATCATTGTTAGATTTGTTGTCACCATGGCAGCATCATGATTGATGGAGTTGGGAGGATAGGAGCTGTATCTTTCGCACGAAGGAATGATTCACCTTTCTTCAACTGGTGGATTGCTCAAATGTCACAATCTATGCTGATGAATAAGAGACTTCAAAGTGCTTTGAGAGCTACGTGAGCGCAATCTAATGGGTGATGTCACAAAGAAGATCAATCATTTTTTTGCACAGAAAGATACAGTCCAAACCAATACAAGAAGAGGGCCTTAAGGCCACACTCATTAATCAAACCCTCCTTCCTCCTTCGATCCTCTCTCCTCCCTCCTCCCTCCTAATTGGTTCCTTATTGAAAAATCCGAATACCTCCCTCCTCCCTTCTCCTTCCCGAGCGATCCTCCCTACTAGCTTGCTTTGCTTTCTTTGTGGAAAAATCAGAATCAAAGGGCGAAGGTCATACTCCTCCCTCCTAATGACAATGCCGATGCCGATACATTAGCGGAAAAAGGAAAAAAAGGGCAGTCAGTACTTCATTCTTCTTTCTTTCAGTGATGAATCAGTTGTTTGAAGCATCATCTATAGAAAAAAAAAATGAGGGCACATCGTGATTGGGATAGCCATACTGGTGCATGATTTGGTCGAGTTGAAGGAGAGATGACCGAGGTAGAGATCGCAAGTAGGTTTCAAAGTCCCTCACTCATCCTAGATGCCAAGATATTAACTAGGGGTGGAAATGAGCTAGGCCAAGCCAGCCCAAGACTTTAAAAGGCCAGGCCTATTATAGAAATTACTAGCCTGAGCATGGCTTGTGGCCTATGACAAGCTAAAAAATTAGGCTTGGTTTGGTTTATTTATAAAATTAACGAGGACCGGCTTGGCTTGTTAGCCTATTAGGTTAAGCCTATTTAAACTATATAAAATTTATTTTTCATAACAAATTATCATAAATTTTTTATCTCAATAGCATAATAACTAGCCAACAGTGTCTTAAACAAATTCCAACCATCAAGTAAAATGCAAAAGGCTAAAAGCATAACATAAAGTTTCTAGTTCCACACAAATCCCAATCAATAAGCACCAAAATAAATAAAAAAAGATGATAATATAAGTTTCATCTTGGCAATTTCAATGTGCAAAGAGTCATATCCAATGAGCACGTTCCATCATCATGAGCAGGGTAATGCAACATCCATTTGTAGCATCTCCTCCTACAAAGTATAGGCAATATGGGGAATGAATTAATTCATATTTTCTTTCTACATAAAAGACAATATATTACTGAATCTAAAAATTTCAAAGCTATAATTATAGCTAACTCTTTAAGTACTTAAGTAGTAAGTAGTAATTAATTAGATTGTGTAATAAATACCTTTCTTCTTTTCTTCACGCCATACTTGTTACAAAGCCAATCTCCACCACATATTAATACTTCAACCATCTCCGGAGCCAAAGAAGCTCGATAAGAATCAATTACTCTTCCTCCAGCATTAAATATAGATTCCGAAGCCAAAGTTGAGATTGAAATGGCTAGTATGTCAGCTGCCATCTTTAATAAAGTCTTATATTTTAAGCTATTCTCCTTCCACCGTTGCAAAGCACGGAAGGATGCATCATCATCACAACTCCCATAACCCTCCTCATGATAAGAGTCTAAATTTGATTTTGTAGGAGGAATAGACTCTTGCTGACATATCAAGCTTATAAGCTTACACATTTCAGAGTTAGAACTTTGAGCATTGGGAGTAGATGAGTTTGTGCTGCATGAACCACTGCTTCCTTCACTATTATTGGCAATCTCATCTCTGTATAAAGAATCATACTCAGCATATTATTTCTGTAATTCTTCCTCCATAATCCTCACATTTTTTATAGCTTGGACTCTGGATGATAAATCATTGGAAAGATCATCTTAATCCCAAAGAGTTTGAACCTTAGATCTAAAATAGATGCAATAGCCATCACTAGATTGCATTGTCCCTAATATTTATCGAATTTTTCTTTCATCGACAAAGCCATACGATGCATGAAGTTGTTACCATTCATTACTGTATCATCAATGACTTCCTTCACTCTATAAATTTCAGTAGGATACAAATTAGCAGTGGGATAATCACTACTTGATATAACATAAGTGGCTATGTTGAATACTTTTAAAACCTCACAAAATGATCTCCACCTTTTCCCAATCCTCAAGCTCAAGCAAATGATCATAATGAGGCTCCCTGTCCTTGAACCTTGGAAAAACTTTTCTGAACTTTAGAGCAGCAGATAACATCTCATAAGTTGAGTTCTAGCAAGTGGGACAATCAATTATCAACTTCCTATATCTTTCAATTGAAGCTGCTGAGCAATATTAAAAACACCTTCAACCTTGCATCAGAGTGGTTGACATATTTAACACTTGCACGTACATTCTCAATATACCTTCAATCTTTGCAAGACCATCCTGAACTAATAAATTTAATATGTGAGCAGCACATCTA
This sequence comes from Cocos nucifera, assembly GCA_006176705.1. NCBI lineage: Eukaryota > Viridiplantae > Streptophyta > Magnoliopsida > Arecales > Arecaceae > Cocos > Cocos nucifera. The sequence goes on from QRFJ01000310.1 coordinate 522,519, forward strand.
ATATGAAATAACTTTCCCTTGAGAACTAGTTTCTTATTTCTTAGCAAATTGTCCTTCAATATCCTGAGGCATGAATCATTATATTTAGCATCGTCAACCGATATTGAATATACTTTATTCTCAATTCTCCAATCTTTTAAACATTTGAAAATTGCATCAGTTACATCAACACTATGCTGAGGAGGGGGCACTTTAACAAAACTTAAAACTCCTTTTGAAGTTTCCATTCTGTATCAATAAAATGACCAGTGATTACCATACATTCAACCATTCGAGGACTTGATCTCCACATATCAGTGGTTAGACTAAGCTTGCTCACATTCTTCAATGGAGCCTTGAGCCTTTTCTTCTCTGCCTCGTATATTGCCATGCAATCATTTTTCACTATTTTACGTGAAATTCTTTCAAATTCAGGATTTGAATACTTTAGCATAAATAATGAATCCATCTTCCTCCACGATGCTAAAAGGATGTTCGTACATTAAAACAGCTGTGGCAATGAGGTCTCTCATTTTTTCTTGCTGATATTTTAGCACCAGGAACGATATAAGGATGAGTGACAACACCAGAACCTGTTCCAAATGGCTAGCTGAAATGGTAAGGTGGTTTGCTTTTTTTGCGGAGCCAAGTACAAGTTCCTTTTTGTGCATTTTCTCGTATGTCTCAAGGGAGCACCAGTAAGAGAAAATTTGTCCTCACCGTGAATACAAACATGCCTTCTTAGAACCATCAGGATGAATAACTTCTTTGAAATCAGTCCAAATTTTTGATGTTTTCTTTCTCTTCTTTTGAATAGGACGAACATTTTCATTTTCTCGTTCATCTTCTTCTTCCATGGAAGGGAATGACGGCACGTAATTATTGATATCGTTCTCATTCCCTAACCCATTTTCTGGTCCAAATTCTTCATATGAAATTCTTGTTTGTGAACCAATATCATTGCCTTCTTGAGAGGCCAGCCTAACAAAAACGAGCATTAAGAACAATTTCAGCCAAGTTGTAATTTAACTTGATATATTAAAAACATGAAAATTCTTGAGAAATTTGCTTAGTTATAAGGTGCTCAACAAAGTAGAAATTGTAATATTAAAATCAATATAACAAACGTACAAGGCAATATGTTTTTTCATTCATAAAAGCATTAGGCAAGCTCATCACTTGAAAAAAAGCATTTTTGTAGTGGAAAATTTAGACTATACTTAATTCTTTTTTCTAAGTAATAAGGGATAATCTACTAAAGACCAAGTCAAAATCTTTAACAAGGGCATTGTTTCCACAGTCTTTATGATATTTTGCATAATATTACTAGTCCATAAAACATCTACTAAATATAGACTATACAATTCATCTGCTACTATATATAGAACCTGCTCCTCTAATTAAAAGTAAGTTACATCACAAGAGCAAAATTCACTTATAGAAAGAAAAAACAAGAAAGAGCTTATAGAAAATCATTTAATATATAATGATGCCATATATAAATTTTTTATCATTATTGCCAAATATGACTCAACCATTCTTGAAACTAATAGGCCCAGCTTTCATATTCTAAAAGGATAAACTAATAACGATTATATGCCATGACTATGTATTTAATAAATATGGATAAACTAATAATTTAATAAATTAGATGAGATTGAGTGCCAATTCCATCCTAATATATGAGGACTACGTGTTTAATGTTTTAATCATGAAAAAGAAAAAGAAAGAACAAATGAGTAAGTGTAAGAAAGCAGTGCGCCTATTTGAAGGCTGAAATCCACCATTAGTACACTGGTATAAGGGGCAAGAGCCTTCATTATGTCTGCGGAGGTTGAAGGAGAAGCTCTCTATCTCTGATATAGCGACTAAGGTTTCAATTAAAATTGGTATTGGAAAAGATAAAAGGCTCGGAGAAGTGAACAGTCTGGAAGACTAGTCTTAAACACCTAACGGTCTAAATTAAGTCAGAAAACGAAGAGTTAGAAACTAGAGAAATGAAATACGGTGTCCTTAATCAAGTATAAAAATTTTAATATTATATATTAATAGTAACAATAATTATATGATATAAATTATATTTAAAATATATTTTATATATAATTAATTATATAGATTGGTCTATCAGGCTCATGAGCTAGGCCAAGCTTATTTAAATAAAAAAGTTAATTTTTTGGCCAAAGCCTGACTTAATTAGATAAATAAGTCGAGCCAAGCTAGGCCAAAATAGATCAGGCTATGAGCGGTTCACGAGCAGCCTCACTTATTTCCATCCCTAATATTAATGGAATGGGATGGGATGGCCGAGATGGTTCCATTCTATCAGAACTATAATTGTTGTTTAGAACTACAATGCCTTAACTTTTCTCTTTAAAATTTCATAATTAAAATAATAATATAATTTTAGTATCTCTCTATTTATTTAGCCCATCCGAGCCATTGTCTATCAGCCATTTCCTAGGCCAGATGCCCTCTTTTTTTTACGACCTCAATCTTTAATACAATTCTTTCCAAAATTAAAAAGATAAGAAGGATTACAATCTCTCTTTTGATGCCAAACATTTTTTTCTCATCTCTCTATGACACATGCTTCATCAATCATTGTTGCTCATTCTTCTCCGATCTATAGTCCTCACCTTCTCTCCCCTTTCCTACCCATCTATTCTATTACTTCGTTCCTCTCACTAGCCCCTACATTATTGGCACCTGGCTTCCTAATTGTGTGTAAAGAAGCATTCAACATGGTGGCTCTAAAGGATCCTTGGTTTTTCTCTATTCTATTGATTTACGCGATGTCCTAATCTTCTTGATGCCATATTGAGAATAAGGTATATGTATTTGATGAGAAATCTTAATATATTAAACAAATAGAACCAAAGTCTGACTCCGTTATAGCACATAGATAGATAGGTTCTCTTTCTTAATAATATAATATCATTTTGAAAATAAGACTTTCACACCAACTCATCAAGGTTCCATAAGTTGTGGATGGCACTATACCAATTTATGAAAATGGTGGCAATTTTTTACCAGCACATATTAAAAATATCGTTAATGTAAACTTTGTCTAGTATTTTGTAGTTTTTTGATGGAGTTGATGTATGATATATAATTGAGGTATGTAATGAGTACATATTTATTACAATGGCATATAATAAATTTATGCAATTTATAAGTAACTACAAGTCCTTCAGTAAGTGGCTAGTAAAATATCATGATCCTCCCTATGTGAACTAGTATTTGATTTCAAAAGAACTACTCGAGGGTACAGATTCTTTTATCAAGGGAGGACAAGCAACCCAATATTCTTTGCATTTAACAATAGTAAGAAGTAATCTTCCATTAAAATATCTAATGTGGGACTACCTAAAAATCAATAAGGAGCTCACTTTAATATTTCAGCTTTTCTAGGAATTAGATCAAGTTTTTTATCAAACAACAAACATTAATAAAAAAATCATAAATCATTAAAAATATAAAAAAATTAAATTATTATTAAGTAATTTGAATTTATGTAACAGAATCATCAATTTACATAATTTATTATCTTGATTGTATATAATGACTTTATTAAAAAATAATAGTTACTATTATTCATCATTTCAAGTCATAACAACTAATAATAAAAATAGGAGATTGCCTCTATGGTAGCACTATCCGCTCAAGAAGTAGGGGTTCTATATTCAAATCTTGGATGGTTCATCTTCAAGGTTAAAAAGTAGTTAATAATGATTATTATTGCAAATTAGGCAATAGCCTCCTTCATTAGGAGAAGATTCTTAACTTTTTCTTAAAAGTGTGGCAACCATCATGAATAGAAAAATGTAACTAAAGGATAATTAATTTGGATGATAGCCATTATTTTTATTATACTAAAAAATGATAGTTCTAAAGGGGGAAACTTCGTTGGGGATATTTATATTTTTTGAAACATGATAAATTATCTAGCAGCAACAAAAAAAAAAAAAAAAAATCTTGACTACTTCAAAATAATTATTTTTTAGTACAAAAAAGTAGTACTTTTAACCATTTACCGTAAGAAGAGTTGCAAATAATAACTTGTAAGTATCCTTTGTTTTATTCAATTGCAGAAGATGTAAACTATTTTTTCGATGTGATAAGGGATCTTGCTTAAAAATGCATGGTTGAAGTCAGACCAATAAGATCTTATTTATAATTCTTTAAAAATTACATTTTATGAAACTTGGTTGGTGTATATTCAAGGTTTAAAAAAAGAGAAGCTACCAATAACCATCATTGCAAATTGGCTTGTGTTTCCTTGTGTGTTTAATGGGTTGGCATTGATAATTTTCATATTATGACTACTATTATTCTTCGCCATGACTATCATTATGAAACTAAAAAAAATTTTGAAGAATGAATTATCTGGATAAAGCCGTTATTTTTATTATAATAAAAATGTTAGTTTTAAGGGACACACCGGAGGGGAGGAAGGAGGACAGGGAAGGCATGGCATTTGTGGGTATATTGATATTTTTGAAAATTATTTGATTTTCCAACAACAACAAAAATATCTAGATTATACCTAAGAAACTAAATTTTCAGTACAGAAAGCAACATTTATGATAATTTGCAATTATGGAGAGCTGCAAATAACATGCGGGGACTATTTGTTTTATTGGTTTCTTTAAGATACGAGCCATTAGTTTGATATGAAAAGAAAGGAGTCGCTCGGAAATTCGTAGTTGAAGTAACAATAATAAGAGTTTATTTGCAATTTTTGAAAAATAATATTATATAACATTGCTAAATCCTATCCGGTGCATATTCAATGCTTTAGCAAAAGTAGCTAATGATAATTATTATTGCAAATTGGGCTACGACCTCCAAATTGTAGCCTCCTTCATTTGATTTTGATAATTTTCATGTTATAACAACTATTTTTTCACTTTTATGGCAACCATCATGGCCACAAAAATCTAAATAAAGGATGAATTATATGGATAAGAACCATTACTTTTGTTATGATATAAAATGATTAGTCTAAGAGGGATAAGTTCTTAGGGTATATTGATAGTTTTTGAGATTTGATTAAATTTTCTAGCAACAACAAAAAAAACATCTTGACCATACTTAAGAAATTAATTTTTAGCATAAAATAAATATTTTTGACATAATTGATATATCGGTATTTTTGAAACTTGACTAAACTTTTCAATAACAACAAAAAAATTTGTTGGCCACATCCGAGATATTATTTTTTTTTAAAAAAATAATATTTATGATAATTTGCAACATGGAGTTACAAACAACAACCTGCATTCTTTGTTTTTCTGGGTTGTAAGGGATGTAAGCTATTTGTTTGATATATCTGAGATAAGAAAATGATCTTGCATGATTGAAGTGAGATCAATAAAAAATTATTTAAAATTATATTATACAACATAGCGGAATGAGCCTTAAAACAAAAATCAACATCATTTAGTGAAACAAATGTTAGACCGGATGATACCATGCCATGAGGTTGTTTGAATAATTCAATGTTCCCCCCATTTCTTGAATGCTTACATATTTCATCTGGTGTGGTACATGCATACTTAAATGTTATTGTCTAAATTCCAAGCAACTTAACCCTAGCCTCCAATTCTGGCTAAAAACTTGTGAATCGCGACTCCTGCACGTGCAATCCGATTGAAGCCATATTCAACTCCTGGACAAAGTCGTCCTTTCCTTCCATGTTCACCTCCCCGATTTCCCGAGTCCAAACCCGCGAGCGTCCCGCGTGCTACCGCATTGACTCGGATCAATTAGCCCCACACGATTAGACTCCGTCACGCCCGCTCTATAGTCTATTCAAAGTAACAAATATTAAAGTAAAAAATTAAGATAAACTAATAAATGACTAAATAAATAGATTAAAAAATAGAAACAGCAGCGGCGGCAGAGAGCGATGCGATGGAGATAGAGGGAGCGAGAGAGGGATGATCCGCTCCTTCTCCCGCCTCACCGCCATGCCGTCCTCCTCCTCCTGCGCCTCCCCTTCCCCTAAGCCAAAGCGAAACCCTAACCCTAACTCTAATTCTCCAAACCCTAATTCCGGCTCCCTTCCACCGTGCAAGCACTCGCCGGCGGCCACCCTCGACCTCCTCATACTCCTCCTTGTCCTCTTCTCTTGCGCCTTTCTCATCATCTCTTCCCTCGCCCACCTCGTCCGCACCCTCTCCACCGTCCTCCCCCCGCTCCTCCGCCCCCTCGCCGCCTCCTTCCACGCTGCCCCCCTCCCCTACCTTACGTCCATTGTCGTCCTCCTCCTTATCGCCGCCACCGTCGCCGCGGCCGAGCTATCTGGCGCCGCCCGACCCTGGGATTGGCCCTTCTGGCCCCGCCGCCGCTGCGGCAACCCCCGCTGCCGCGGCCTCCGCAAGGCCCTGGAGTTCGACGTCCAGCTCCAGACCGAGGATGCCCTCCGCTCCCCACCTGACGCCGCCGCCGCCGCGATGTGGAAGGAGATCGACGGCCTCCCCTGGAAGGGAGGCCAGCAGGGGAACAACCCCGACTACGAGTGCCTCCGCGCCGAGCTCCGCCGGATGGCGCCTCCCAACGGCCGAGCCGTGCTGCTCTTCCGCTCCCGATGCGGGTGCCCCATCGCTAAGCTTGAGGGTTGGGGCCCCAAGCGGAGCCGCCGCCAGAAAAAGTGAGCTCCTTTTGTACCCCATTCCCTCCCTCTATTTTCTCTTTTTTTGATTCCTTTTCTGATCTTTGAACGAAGACAGAGAAATGCATTACGACGTTTCACTTTTAGCTAGCCTATCTTAGATCGCGATAGAATGTGCCATTGTTCCTTGGTTGTTGGTATCTGATATATGACCTCCAGGCGTATTTGATGTGACCGTGTATTTTGGGGTGGGTGTTTTCAATTTGGAAGACGATGATGGAATTTACATAGAATCACGCGGTATTAGGGATCAACTCCAACGGTAAGGATGTGGCTTGAATTTGATTCAAAGGGGACTAACATAAGGAAGGAGAAAAACCTTAACATTCTCGATTATGCAAGTAGTTTTAGTAAATTTGAACAAGCTATTTATAATGGCAGACCTCATCGTCTAAGAACTGAAACCTTGGAATATGATATCCCATTTTCTGCTTCAGATGTTAGTGAGTTTGAAATTGTGTAAAAGTAATATCCGAACACCATGAGAATGTTTCTGAGAAGTGGAAAAAGTGTCAGGTTTGGGAGCAAGCTTATGTGTTTAAAGCTGTCCTTTATTCTGAGAAATTCAGGACTATATCATTAGTAGAGAAGATGTGAAACTAACTGGATGGAAGTTGAATGGATTTGAAAATGTTAGAATTGACAATAAACGTAATCTAACATAGGGAAAATTCATGGTACAGTGTCTTCTTTTTAAAGGTGTTATGTTTTATTTATCAGTACGTGACTGTTTATGTGACAAAATCTGTTGAAGGATTACCCATAATTTATACATGACTGTTAATGATCAGTACTTATCAGATTGCATGAAAAATGGGGCTCAATATGATTAGTTCTGATTGATTTTGAAATATTGAAATATTTAGATGTCAAAGTACATGCCTTGTTTAAGCAATGTGCATAAAATTTACAGTTCTGCTGATCCTACCATTCATGCTTAAGGTAGAATATCATCACTGAAAGTATCAGTTTTGGGTCTGCATTAGATTTTCTTTATTTAGTTGTATCACAAGCTTTGTTGACTTGCAACCTTAGTGGATGATTTGTGGTATGTTTTCATTGCTGTACCCAACTATAGTCTGCAGGCAAGAAGTCATAACTTATATAGAAAAAAGAAGGAAGACTTAAACAACATCACTATGTGTAGGGGATGTTTGGTGTCACTTTGGTTTTTCTATTTTTAAAAATAAAAAATAATTTTTTATATATTTTTAATTTTTAAAATTATAAACATGTTGTATATTCAATAATTTTTTAAAATAAACATGATGGTGTTGGAGGTAGTGATAATAGCAGCGAAGGTAGTGAAGATGGTAATGGGGTTGGTGGTGTAGTGGAGGTGGTAACAATAGTGGTGGTGCTATAGCAGAGGCGATGGTGGTGGCAGTAGGGGCATCAATGGCATGGTAAAGACGAAGGTAATGATAATAATCATGTGATGGAGATGGTGATGGTAGTAATAGTGGCAACAACTGTGGTGGTGATGGGGTGTGGGTGTTGTGGTGGAGATGGCGATGATGGCAATAACGACATGGAGGTGGCTATAGCAATAGTGGTGGATGTGATGGACGGTTGGTAAAAACATGAGTTTCTTTTTTTTTTTTTTGAAATTATTAAAAGTAAGGATTTATTATTTTCAATTTTTAGAAATATTAAAAATAATTTTGGAAAAGTAGTAAAATAAAAATAATAATACCAAACATATTATTTCTTAAATTTTATAATTTTTAAATATAAAAAAAATAAAAGCAATGCCAAATAGGCTTGTAGTATATTAACTTCTGTTATATTTCCAGCTCAGTAAATCTTGGCCATACCAAATCACTTAAGTTCGTGATCATTGCTTTTCTCAATGACATGGAATTTGTCTTCTAAACTTATCTTCCACATGTTCGTGAAATTCTTATTCTTACGCTATGCTAGATTATTTTTCCAAAGATTATACATGATGGAAAAGAAGAGTTTGCACGCTCACATAATAATAATACAAATGATGAGAAAAAGAATAAGAGAAACAATGATAAAACAATTTTATACTCTTATCTCAATGTTTGGCTTGAGATGCACATGATGTATGTAATGACTAGGTTTCAAATTTTATGAAAATTAATATCTTATGATGGCATATGTTAAGGAAGTTTGTAAGTTGCATCACTTGTAGTGTTACCCAGACACTTTAAAATTTGGGTTTTAAATATTGTCCAAAAGCATAGACACCTAGACACTTGATGACACTTCAAATCTACAAAGCATTATGTCCTCACGATTATGTATCGGCTTGTTTGGCATTTCTACCTGGAAGTTTTTAAGTCTACTATGACATTCTAGCAAAAATTTGTCAGTTAAATCAAGTTATAAAACAAATTGGTTTGATAGATATTAATTAGATACATAAAATTGTACACATTTATCGACACATACATGTAATATGGATGTGTTGCATGTCCAAACTTTTGAAGGTTTCCATATTTTTCTTCAGGACACTTGGATACTTGACAACCATGTCACATGCCTGGTAGCAATAATCACCTGCAGAATATTTGACTTCATCTAACCATATTATGCTTAATATCTCCTTTGAGGAGTTCTTAATGTATCAGGGAAAACATTTAAACATTTCTTCCTCAAGGTATGATCGTACTGGCAACACACACATCCTTCAGAAATCTTTTTCATATTCAAGAATCTTTTATTTTTTTAAAAAATATATTTTAATGGGTAAAAAACGAGTCATTTATTCTAATATGACTTTCTTACTAAATGTTAGCAGCTGAAAACAAGCTGCTGCCAGCTGGTACATCATGGCATATACAGAATTTTATGATAACAAAGTCAGCACCAAAGATCTATCACTCTTCTATAGACAAAATGAATTACATCATAGTGCTCCATCCTAGGCTCTGACCTAATAACTTTGAAGCTAGCATTCATTGATACTGCAGTCAACGCACTTTTCAATAACTAGTGTTTCAATTTATGTTTATGGTATTTTTATATACTTGATTAATTCATTTTTTAAATGGAGGTACTTAAATCTTTCTTGAGAATGCTTGTGCCTTGCACTCTTTTTCATCTTTCTTCTTTTGTGGAATCTGTTTTTGACTTTGTGCTGTCTTTAAGACACTTTCCTTTATGTTGGCTGATAGTTGCAAGTAGCAGAAAGAGAGGGGGAATAGACATTTAGGTGCAAAGATCAAGGAAGCACTAATTCAAAACGAGTAATAGGAAAGGGAATTGTTTAAGATACATTATAAATTAGGAATCTATGGAATAAATGGTAATGGCATCGATATGCTTAATGATGTCTAAGATATTCTCTTGATTTCCTTTTCTTTTCTTTTTCCCCCATTTTCCTTTCTTGATTCATTTTTGGATGAAATTACCACAGATGGACCATAAAAAAACTAATTTGGCTAAATCAAAATTTAAAAATTAAACTTCATCTTTCTTGGGTTTATGTTATTGCTGATTATTCTCATGTCTTGCATAACTTAAGATAGATAATCTATGAACATCTTGATCCTTCTTTCAATCAACTAAATTTTAGTTCCCATAATTCAAATGTTTTGACTTTGTGTTTAAGGGTAAAAAATTTTGTAAATATAACTAAGAGTAAAATATCCTTTCGAAAATGCTAAGTTACTAAGTTATAATTGGTTGATTTTGGAACATTATTTGAAATCTAGTTATTACTGTTATCCAGCGCCTGTAGACTTTTTTCCTTTTATGTCCTTTTTATTTCTCTTTGTTATCCAATGAAAGGTTGGAAAATAAAGAAAATGCCTAAAATTTGTAATGGTAGTGTGATATGTAGTTATAAGAATAAGAGTTATGCATAAGATTGCACAAACAATTTAATTTGTAATTTCTTTGAATTATGGAAGAAAGCATTGTTTAACAAAAATTTAGGGAATTACAGTGGTTTCGAAGAATTAATTTTGTTTTTTATACCTATAAGTTAGGCAATGGATGTTACCTTCTTAGTAGGGCAACCCTAGAGAAAATGTTTGATGATGCAAAGCGCTCGATTGTAGTAGCGATTATCCTCCTACCAGGTTCCTCCATGAATTGTGAGCTTATAAGTACGCTCTAGCAAGAGTAGCGTGATTGTGCTAGGCATGAGAAATGAAACGCAGTGAGTTAGTACAACAGCGAAGGGTTGCTCTGGACTTACCAAGATACTTCGCGATCCTCTCAGCTTATACTGGAAATTGAAGGACTGGACTATCGATGATACGCACTATTACGTAAGTGGGTCGCAAGATGTGGAAGGAAAGAGGGCTAGAACCGGGATAAGCGTACTACTGCTATACGAGATGTGCTGTACTAGTCTCGAGTTGCTGGAACGGTCGGCCGGCGAATGATGAGGACTACTGCTGTAGTCTCTCGGGCCAAAGAAACGAGGGGGCCATAAAATAAACAGCATGAGAAAAGTCCAGCGGAAGGGAGGCGAGGCGAGCAGAGGGGAGGAGTGGCGAAAACAGGAGAGAAGCGAAAAAGACGAATGGAGGGGAATATGAGAGGGAGAGTAAAGGAAATCGCGAGGACGGCGCAAAAGGCGAGAAGTGAGAAGAGGCTAGGACGGAGAAAAGGAGAGGAAGTGGACCGCCCGCCCTCCGCCTCGTGCCTGCCGTTGTGTCATTCGCTGTTAGGGCTGCAAGGTGAGCTGCGTAGCCCATATTTCGCAATCGAAGAAGTAGGAGCGGGTTACGTGCCGGTGAAATTATTATTATTGTATTGTTCATATAAAGTGAGTTGGAGCAAGCGTATCACGCCTCTGGACTCCTATTATTGTATATATTGCTTATAATAATTTGCTATAATGAATTGGCGCAAGAGTGGATTGCTGTCAATTCACTTTAAGAGGAAAGTTAGACATCAAATGAACAATGGGGCCAAAAGCCTACTGATGTGCTTGTTTGGAAAGACGAGCCCGATGCTCATACCCGGGGAGGAACGGAAAAGAGGGGCAGAAAAGATGGAGGCAAGGACTTTTCGTAATGCCTCCTGCATGATATCTAACTCCCACTCAACGGTACATCGGGGCTACTCTCTACGCTCTGGTCTCCTCTCTACTAGCCACCACACAACCAGCACGACGGACATCACACACCACACATATCTCAGCCCCGGAGAAAGGGCAGCCTCGTCGCTCTCACCGAATATGAGACATATCCTTGGACGCGTACCACCATTCCGCATCTCCTACCACCCCCTCCTCCCTTTCTCTTCCTACCGACTCTCGCCTTTCGCTATTGCTAGATAATTTTTCGGAACCAAGGCCCTCGGCACCCAGACTGAAAAATATGAATTCACCTACGCCAGGGTGTCGCGGAGATACACTCAGAGGCTACTCAGCGGGTGGACCACCACTGGTTCAGAATAGTATATGGACATGCTGGGTGTAGCGAGGTGGCGACTTGGAATGGAGGAATCACGTCAGTAGCCATCATGACGAGTCAAGTGATGGCGGGCCGACGCCCCTTTATCTGTGATCAGGCATCAGAGGCTGTTGACAGACAGCGACGTATACCACAGAAAGATACGGGCAAGATATGGGCACATGTATGCCACGTCCGATGTAGACGTCTAGTATAAATAATGGCTACGGTGCAGATGACGATTAGTGGTATGGAAAGTAGGGGACCCAAATGGAGTGGGTCCGCGATAATTGATTATTGAGAATTTAGCAGTTGAGGCGTGCATAAAGTAACAGTAGAAATGCATATTGGGCCACCGCGCGGGGTAACCAGATAGCAAACCGGCTGATACTCTTGACTTAGAGACAAGACAAATGCTATAGGTATGAGTAAGAAGTGCTAGACTATCGTTGTCACATCAAGCATAAACCATCACATACTGTCTGGGACGGCTTAGCCCATGCAACCGCTATATCTATTGTGCGCTAAACGTAGTCAGCAAGGAAGAATTAGATAACTAGATTGAAAGACCACGAATAAGACTCTTAGAAAGAAGTTCTCTCGAAACAACTATAAAGAATATAGGGGACCCTTATACATATATAATTCCATGTTATAATAATTCAGTCTCAATTAAGTTATAAAAAGTAGCAAAACTGTATACTGGCCTCTAGCTGCAGGTCAAAGAATTTCGCAATCAGATCGCTGATGTTGAGCTGGGAAGGCATAGAGCAACAAAAACATAATTATGGTAGACTTGGCGAACATGAACAATGGGCTTGATTCTCCACAGCCTCAGTGGCGAATGCGGGTAAGTGCGCTGAGTTTAGCTCGGAGAACCAGACGTAGGACCGCACAGACTTCAGTCGTTGCAGGCGGTTCTAGAGAGGATTTGAACAATGCTCGATTTCAGCAGAAATTGACGGCACTCTCATGAGTAGAACCGAAGTCGTGCACGCACTCGGAAGGCGAGCATGGATATAAGATCTCCTTATGAGGTACGCATGAGCCTCTACGTGCGCCTATCAAGACTTGCGCATGCAGATGGAGGAATTTCATGCAGGCAGGTAGGCACAGGCCTGATGGGGAATTAAACCAACTGACAGATGTCACTTCGATCCAGAACTGTGGAGATAATAGTTCCCTGTCAGGTATGGATACAGTCAAACCCAAAACTTCTACTTTCGTATGGGCTGCCTCTGGAGCCTATTTCTGAACACCAGAACGCTAGGGGGGATTCTTGCGCTAAGTCGCATATGCTAGATCTGAAACAATGGTCTCGGAATTCTGACGAGTATGCGGTTGGAGTCTGGTGTGGTATATTATCTGAAATCATACATCTCTGGTTGGAGGAGTAGCTACATGGTGTCATATCAGCTTCAAAAGTAGACATAGGGTTATACATTATCATTTCGTGGGGGAGGCCATGACCAGTACAGACACTGCGCCGGTCGATTGGCAAAGAGATGGGCGGCTTAGGGGTCGTCACCGCAAAACAGTGTTTCAACCATCATCCATACTAGAATCCAGTTTGAGAGATTATTTATGCATGCCAGCAAGCCCATCGCCCAAACAGAGTAATCCTAAGATATAGACACCAAAATGACCAAGAGATACGGCTAGAGCCTCGTCGCTCTCTAAAAGCCATATAAGGTTACCCCCCTAAGGATACCAAGCGCACGATGGGGCCGGATCTAATCCTGGTCAAATTAGAGTGGTGGAGGCGTTAAGCCCACATGTGACACAAAACGCCAAACTGGCGACCTAAGATAGGAGTATATAAATTCATACTATATTTGGTGAGAAAGGGAGGAGGTAACAGATAAGACAATTTATAGTGCGGTCCGAACTTCCGATAAGGAACTCAGCGACCGACGACCTATTAAAGCAATCGAAGTGTTGGTACGGCCCTCGAGGATTGTGAGGACTGGGCTGTACAAGGCTGAACCAACAATGGAAAGACATTAAGATTGTAGATTCTAGCTGGGTTGGAGGAGAAAGATGTGGAATTGGCCCCAGAGGAAGGGGGGAGAGGCGTGAGGGCCGCGAGAGATGTGTGGGTAGAGTGCCGATGCCAACTAAATGGAGGAGCGGCATTCGGAGCGCTCTGTACGAGATTTTGTTGGGAGCTTTATCGTGCCAAGAGACGATTGAGAGGAGAAGCGAAAGGAGCAGCGGAGGAGGAGAGAAAAGCACCGCAAACGCAGAGGGAGGAGACCGAGGCGAGGCGAGAAGGACGGCGCTATGGGAGCTTTGATGAATTGGCTCGGAAATTCACCGCATTGGCCGCAAGTCCCAGGAGTTCGGGCGCCAGGACCGGCCGGGTCCTGTGTTCATTCATGCTTTGTAGAAAAACACAGAATACTAGTGAGTGAGCGTGGACAAAGTGAGCGAACAAACCGCTGCTGCTGGCTTTCGCTGTTAAATTGCATGTTTAGAAAAGAAACAAGAGAGTATGAATAATATATAAGAGGTGGCTCGACCCTTGTTAGTCGAAAAGGACTAAAGTGTGGTCGAGGGCGAGTGGCAGTCGCCAGTTTATTGCATGCCAAGATTCTAGCCAGCGACCGAGGGGCTATATGAGCACCGGCCCTCGTTCAAAGTGGAGCATCACTCCGTTGCCTTCCCTCCCCTTCGACAAGTTACCTTCCTCCGCAGCTCACATTACAGCTCGCGTTCACATCTGCGTCTCGTGGACGGAACGGAATTTAGAAGTCTATTGGAATGGTCCGCGTCGGGGCCCCCGATCCCTCGTAACACGGCCTTCGACAGGATCCCCGCTGGCATTAGGTTCGCGTGATCTGTACTTCCTCTTCCCCCTCCCTCTAGCTCTCTGCATATTCCGTCCGCGTTTTCTTATGGCTCCAAAAACACTAGGCCTCGGTATATAATGCGAGGCTTGGGGTAGAGCTAACGGCTCGAGAATTTCAAGAAGGCACGATCAGGCACGAAACCAACAGCTTGAACGGACTTCGGCCGAATGAGAATGTATGAGATCGGGCACTGCCCGTTGGAAGTTGCACTCGGTTGAAGCCATTGGTATTGCACACCAGAATTGCAAATCTCGTTGAGTCCTACATTCTCAATAAACAAGTTTCCACTCAAGGAAAACGGCAAAATGAGACATTGTAAACATAGAAAGAGCAGCAAGATTTAACGGAGGAACGTAGTACATTTGGTAATTTCTCCCCTCGCCCTCGTCCCCATATCCGTTAATGAACTCCCAGCGTCACTGCATACACTCAAAAGACCGCGAAACTCATGGTAAGTCTCTACATCTAAATATTAAGAAAGTTAAAAGCGTAAACCAAGGCCACAATCAATTTTCAAAAATCGTGAACCCAGGTTTCTAGAGTACTGAATTTCAAGGGCGACATCGAGCATGCTACACAGACATATCTCAGAGACATTACTCAATATAGGACCAAAGCGTTCTATCTACAGACAGGCTAACGATTCCACAGAAGAAGTTTAAGGACAGCAAGGAACTGTTGAATACAATTGTCCTTGAGTCATTATGTACTTCTCACATTACCTGCTAGGATGACTGTTCCCAAGCTCACCCATGACACACGATCAGCGCCTCCTCGACGATTCGCAACGTAGACAGTTGGAGAAAGAAGAGCTTGCATTCATGCTGGCGAAGTCCTATAGATGATAGTGGTCAGAAGCAGGTGGTGGAACCTTAGCTGTGAAACTTTCTACAAGCACCAGCGGATTGTGTCTATCAATAACAGTAGCATATAATTACTCATAGAACAGAATCCAAATTAAATGAAAATTTAGTAGCCAAATTAAGAAGAATCCTTTTGATAAAAAATCCCCAAACCCTACAAAATATCACATTTCTACCAAGATTAAGCTCTCAAAACCCCAAGTAACTAACTCACACCGCCACAACTCGCAGAAAATCTCTTATGCTTGAGAAAAAACCCCAACCAGAACCTAGGAAACCTCTCTTATCTCCCTCAGGTGATCTACTTCCCCACAGATCTTTGAAAAAGAGAATGACGAATGAAACGGAAAAACGAAGGCGAGAAGAAAAAAAAGATCATGATCGGAATCTACAGCGGAAAAGGTGCTTAACGTTTGAATTTTTCATGTACTCTTCATATTCATTTTTGTTGGATTCTTTCCGAGAAACCTAATTAGTTTCCTCTGAAGAATTATTATATTAGTGATCTTCACTGAGGCTAAAGGGTGGGTACGCGACGAGGGAGGCTTAGGGACCTCGCACTTGAAAGATGGAAACTCAACCGCCTTAGGAAAAAAAGCATGATTCCGCGCCCGTCTGGGCTCACCATGAATTTTGTACGCGGCCCAAATTAGGGGACAAAGCCTCCTTACAAACGCGTCCGGTCTTTAGGGTTTTCGTCGTGTTTAGACTCTTTTAACTACTAAGCATCACGGATTTATAGCAGGACAAACATGAGAATGAACGCACGGCAGAGAGTAACCATGGGGGATAGAAATCCCAACTAGCCTGTAACCAAACCTAGTCTCAGGGGTTTTTAGTTTTACATTACACAAGATTACACCTCGTCAACTCCATAAGGGTAGGTTAATTGCTTAAAACAGGCTATTAGGGATTATAGGTACTGAGCGTTGGAATATTCATCGAGAACGTATAGTCGTAGGTCGGATACCACTGGCCCAACTGACGCAGTCTACCTACTGATAAGTCGGTCATGCAAATCAAGATATCCTCACTATAGATGCAAAAAAGCCACTTAAAAAAGAGTATTATTTTGAAAATTGTTACCGAAGGACACAAGCCGATTCATAGGAGGAAGGCCAATGGATGTAGTTCAGATGTGGTAATAATTACGATTGGGAACAGAGTGAATTTCAAGGTATTCCAGATTAGTGGAGTTTCTCAAGCCAAAGAGTAGCAATAAGCTTAGTCCAAAGGCTCATAGAATCTTGGATTAAGTATCCATGTGATGCATCCGAACAATTATCATTATGATAGGCAAAGCCAAAAAATTGATTACATCCAATCCCTTCGTGTTTTAACCAAGGAAGAGCTGGAGATAATACTAAGACAGGGTAACTAGCCTATTAATCGGACCCAATACCAGCCATGCTCTGAGGACAAAAAAGTATATAGAGACAATCCACTTGAGTAGAAGAATTCAGCATTAACTGGAAAACTCAAAAGGCAGTGGTCTCTACAATCTTCGTCGAGATGGGTTGTGGTCTCGAGTTTTTTGATACATTGGAACGGGAGCACGGCTTGATCTCATGCCCCGTCTCGCCAACTTGAGATATTAGAGGCCTGTCCCAAGAAAGGGCGGAATCCCGATAGGATCATGACTGACGCCCGCGAAGAACGCTCGTGATAAGGGCCCTTGGATAATTTGTATAAACTTATTTTATCAGAGGTACACAAAAGTTGTCAAAGCCTGGGTGGACTATGAGTCACCGAAAGTATCACTCCAAGGACAAAAAACGTCTTACCTAAGAGGGGATATTATAGCATGGCGTCTCCCTCACTAGACAGCCAAGAAAAGAACACCGATTGACGAAGGTAGTGGCTGAAAATAAGGTTGTGCTATAACTCTATGCTCCAAAAGAGCTTATCAAAGATTGGCGTAGTGTAGATCCCTATAGGCAAGAAACACTGCAATGACATGTCCCAGGAAGATGCGTCAAAGAATAGTTGCGACGGCACACGATATGTGGTCGGGCCGACGGTCAACATGGGAACCCAAGAGGGATGCAAAAATGAGTTGTGTGATGAATTGTATAAGATGGAAAAAAAAATCTCGAAATAGTGTATGACTTGAGTCACCGATTATGCCTATGCTATGTAACCCTCACAAAAGCTATTCAAAGTATTCCACCTTAACCATGAGCAGGTGCAAAGGAATGCAGATGTGACAGAGCACATATACGGGAGCATCCAAGTGAAAAATGCGGTTGCATCACACGTCGCATCGTACCAAAAGACATAACTCAATCCGGAGGCGAGCTCGATATAATGCGTGTTAAACCCCCTCTCTCTGTTGAAAGTACCCGTAAACGACCGATTTACTGCTCCTCCTACTGATGCAATCTCTTCTCTGATTAGTCAAGGATTTACGCAGCATCATGGATCATTATCCTGACGCGATTAGTGATTTATGGAAAAAAAATAAATTACTGATCTTCCCAAATTTCCAGTGTTAGGATGAAATTGACCTATAGATGCTCATGGCTCGTAAGAGCGAAGGTAGTCAAAAAGTAAAGCCTACCACATCATCAATTATGTCCGGTACCGAATATCGGTAGTAGCCTCAGGCGTAAGTTTATGTACTTATAAGACAAGGAAATATTCAGCTCTTTCTGGGCAGTAGCCCCGTCAATAAATTTGTTAGTTTGATTACTCGGGATGATCATAGCTATCAGACCAATGAAGATGTTGCCCAGTAAGTTAGCTAGTGGACGATCCTTACTGACGGACCGAGCATGATCCTGTGTAGCGTAAAGACTCCGCAAAAACCGGAACCAAGTATATCCGATAGTAAGTATTTGTTGCTGCACTGCTTGACTTGGAAGTGTGCATTGAAATAAAGAGAATCTAGAATACGGCCGACAAAAATGGAAAAGCCTATGCCAAGCATAATGATACTTATATTTCTTCGCTCTTCATTCTACAAGAATTTAATTGTCCAGATATTCCTCTACGTGTTAGGTTGATCTTTGCTGGAAACCAGTCGATGTTGAGGATCACAGCAAAAAGATGAATGGTGGCTATAACCAGGAGAATGGGCAATGTCTTTGAGGCGCCAACCCTTCTCCATACTAGCAAGCCGCCAAAATACTTAACATGAAGATGAACAACTCTGAAGCATGACTTCCGTGGACGAACTATCTTTACTGGCGCCCCTGCCCTTAGAATTGCTCTCCGCGAGCTATGGATTCTCTCGGCTACTCAGAGTCGTAAAGTTGTGCGCATTCCCATTAATTCCAGTGATCGATAAGGGATTATCAGATCTGTATCTAAGTGTGATACATGACGGCTTTCTCTAGGATACTGGGTAATTGAAAGTCATCAAAACGTGCAGTAATGCGGCGAAGGGGCAATGGCGCAAGGCATACACTGCTGTGGACTCCTCGGACCAGTCTAGCAGAGCGCTAGGAAAGGCCTTTCTCCTCTAACTGGCGGTATAGGAAGAGATAAGACCCCAGGTGGCTGATAGCCAGCCTCGACAATTCACCTTTGCCCATCATTACTGCTATTGTTGCACTGGTCGTTTCAAGATTACGTTGTAGAACACAAGCAAAGAGCATCTAAGATATATACAAATCAGACTGATCGGATCCCATGCCGGTGTAATTGTTACAAACATCTATTGGGCGCATACATGGAGTCTAGGCTATAATGCACGCTATCCAACTGACTGCTTCAACCCTATACACCCCTTATCCCTCTTGAATTTTATTGACACAATATTGCATTAAGTCGAATAGCACGCTCCCAAGCGAGAGGTATCTATAGCCTATGTCTCCTCAACGCTCAAGTGATCCCGAGCTTTTCTGTATTACATTCGCTTGACTGTATTATCTATTTTTGCAGGGGTGATAGTCTTAACATAATAAGGTAGAGCCCGAATGTTCATCTAATTCACGATAAAGAAAATTATATTTTTCATATGTAAGAAAGGTAAAAAAATCTTATTCTAGTTAGTGACTTTAAAAAAAAGACATGCGTTTGCCGGGAAGACATTAAGGATAGTAGTCTTGCCCGGCTACATATTAATTTAATTTAATTACTTATGATTACACACAGACGTATTATTATCTTTAAGTTTTTTACTTTTTATAAAAATTTTAATATCATAAATTTAGAAAAATATGTTATATGGTTCAAATAATACTTCTGAATTAGCTAAAATATATTACTAAGTTACATATTTTTTAATTGTTACATATTTTTTTATTATTTAAGTAATTAAAAATATATTAAATTTTAAAATTCTAGAAATATTATTTAAGCTTTAAGATGTATCAAGTTAAGAAAAGACATGTCATGGGATGATTACATTATATATGTTTGGTCTTAAGGGTCGTGATGTACATGTTATATGTGTAATGTTAATTTATTACTTTGCATATCTTACTTCAAATTAAATCTTCAGCATGTCACTTAATGGCCAACGAAGTCGCATCAAAAACTGTCATAATCGACATAGAAATGTGCCTAACGGGAACAGTATACATGGCATTAAGCTTGAATTGTCCCTTTAAACAATAATTGTGACGTTATGACAACTTTTTTTGAAATTTTTTTAAGCATATGTTTCCTATTGCAGTAAAATGACCTATATATCGATATATTTTTAGAGACAAGAAAGGCTAGATCGCTGGACTAGTGTAAAATAATTACAGAAGATTAATCAACTTATCGGTAAGCCGAATCATGGCGAGTGTAGGATCAATATATGCCAGCACAGGTCGTTATCAAATTATGATGAAATCATGACAGGCAAGAGTGGCGAAGCAAGGCAGAGAGCCCGAACAGGTAGTGCTGGCATTTGATTTCTCCGCTTATTGTCCCATATTTATACTTTTTTTTTTCTGCTTTGTCAGCTATCAAACGAGCCAAGAACCAAAAAAAAAGAGAACGGGGAGAAGCAAGTAGTGAGGCAATTACGCGTTCTGCATTAGATCATCGCCTCGGAATCTATTTGATTGGGCCTCCGAGCCTAAAGATGAGCTGATGAAATTTCAGATTCAGAGGAGAACCGAGAACTATTATATGTCAAGAATATCTGTAGACGTCCCTTGGTCCCGTGATAGACCCAGCTACTGCGTCGGTGGACCTTCTCGAGGAATGAGAATTGCGGGAAAAGCAATCACTGCATTTCAAGACAAACAGGAGCAGCCCCGCACCCACGTTATCACCACGCCAACCGCTCCGATAAGCAAGGCCGATATACGCCTGTATTTGTTAATGGAGAAAGGTGGTACTGATTGCCGCGGCGAAATACCGAAGCCGGAGCACACTGGAGGTGGGGCTATTCGAGACACGCCTCCACAGTACTGTTAGAGCGCAACGGCGAGCATGAGATCGGAGATCTGGGTTGTACAGGGGTGGAGCGCTTTATTCTGGAAAAAAGAGGGTTGACGCGATCACTGCGACTTAGTCGCAACCGCGTTCGTATCGAAGTACGGAGGGGTGATATTACTAACACCTGCGCATCGCGCTTTCGAGACGAATAGAAGATACAGTGGTATTTGCGTGACCCCGTGTCAAGAGGTATTAACTGACTGCGTGAGTTACATGTAGTTCATATAGAATCGGGGGCAATAGCGTCGTGTGATCATGAATTTCAGAAACCAATCGCTATTCAAACCTAGCGAAATGCAGACGTTAAGCCATCGGGCGCATGGGTGCTAGTTGCTTGGTTCATAAACAATGGTTGCTACTGTTTATTTGATGGAATAGGAAACCAAAGACTCGCCGATCTGGCTGCATTGTTAGGTTGATGAGTGTCTGCATAGACATTAACTTCGCAGGAAGATGTGGTATGTGACATGCACACCATGTCTAACCGCCATACTTCCAGTCCTATAACCTCAAGGTAGAGGATCGGTACAAATTATCTTTATTAGAGTAGTACTCAAGAAGATGGGCGAGCAGAGAAGAGAAGCCCCAAGAAACGTTACTACGCGAGTAGTAATAGTTTAGAAGAGAAGGGGCAAGGATGTTATAATCAAGCCCGAGTCCTAAGATGATGAGCCATCCAAAAGCAGCCACTGGAACAGCGAATACACATTCCTCAGTGGGGATAGCAACACAAGAGCAAAGATAATAGTCAGAGTGGATCTCGGGAAGCAAACACCTGCAATTGATGGAATAAGATGATAACTCGGAGGCCGAAGCCTTGACACCCATGAATTCCATATGAAGGAAATAGACTAAGTCAACGATAGAGAGGAGATTAAACACAGGGGACAACGTGAAAAACATGCAAACAGACGGCTGGAGAAAGAAAGCATTGCATCGGATAGGATAGGATGGATGAAGATTTGATTCAAGACACCTAAGACGGTTAGCTGGCCCATATCTCTGCATTGGCCGGCACGAGTCAGGAGGTATGGTACCTGGAAGATCTTCAGGCATCATCGGGGGAATGGATCGGAGGATCGTTTATTATGGTATATGAGAGCGAATGCGAGGAGCCAACACGATGGGGAAAATAGGAAGCCATATAGCACCAATCATCGTGGACACTCGTCTGAGAGAGATGAAAGGGGTCAGTTCCGCGAGAAGTGTGGGAGGTGTTCTTCAGGAGGACAAGGTGTGATGATCGAGCCATTTACAATGACACTTCGCTATGGACCTGATATAACTGTAATCGAGTACGGAAATTGGTAATCTGTGCGAAGTGTGTGCTGTCTCTGTGGGGCAGGTTCACGTGTCGAGTGTTGTACTTGTGTATCTTTAAACTCTAACTTTTATCAAATTATACTATTGGTCTGGTTGAATAAAAATCTTCTATGATTGCATAGCACTTATATACCATTTGTGTCTCTCTCTTTCTTGAATATACTCATAGCTAGTAGTAATAGACTCGTACGCTCGATCATATGGTAGCTGCGAGCGGTGTATACTGTCACGTGGTCTATAGGGAAGCTCAGAGGCTGAGTGTAGTTCATAGACTGGCAAGAAAGAGACCCAACCATCTCCTCGTCTCTTTCTCTTTGGTTCCGACACACCACCTAGAACTGCCTCGTGTACTATTTGCGAATAAGAATCGGGCGATTAGGAAACATAGCACAATTCCCACCCTTCAGATGATAGTATAGACCTAATATGGAAAAGAAAGAGGTTTGCTTGGTCAGCATGTGTACTAGAAAGTTCAAGGCACTTAAATGAAAATATATGAGAATATAAGGTCGTGAATGTCCTATACGAAGGCTTCATTGCAACCAGGAGCCCTATATTTTATCCTCATTGAGGAGTTTTGGATCGCCAGAAACACTCGACTATAAAGTCTCGTTTTAACCATATACGTGTTTTGTTAGTATAGGAGTTGCTTCATTTTGGAATCAGAAACAGAGTAGACCGCATGAGGACTTAGATTTTAGGAATTGATTGAGTTTATCACCATAGAATATACCGCAAGAAATATTAGCGAGTGCTATTATAACAACCTACACGGTGAATCGCGGGATAGGTTTGGCAAGATAAATGAATAAAGCTGTTCAAAATGTGAGTCAAGCTAAAGCTATTCGTGACAAGTAGTTTGAAACTCAGATCACAACTTAGCTGTAGGACTACTCAATAATTAGAAAAATAATATAAAGTATAATGATACATGCATTTGCCCAGGGCAATAATCATTCCTCCCCGCATATGCTATAATCGAATCATTAGTCACTCATCAGTCGGTCTTTTATCTACCAAATAGATTAGTTATGTCATTAGAGGTATATCGAGCTCTAAAGCATATTCACAGGTATATGCAACAGAAACCAAGAGCAAAGAAAAGGCACAGGCGGCAAAAAGAAGGAAAAGGCAAGAAGCGAGGGAAGGAAAAAAAACGCAAACCACACCCGAGGCAACACGCAAGATACCCATGAAAATTCGATAGCACCCTCAGGGCCAAATGTCTGCTATATGAAGGCAGATATGCCACAAAATAAATAGCATAAGTCAAATAATTAGACGTAGGCTAGTAGGGACCGAATTTTATCCGTCCTAGCATGTATGGCCTAGACCGTCTACTCACTTACACTGGAATCAAGTGTGTACTGGATAGAGGAATTCAAACACTTTGAACGAGATGCAATAACTACAGTCGTGAGGAATGATGAAACGACTACCATGACTCCACGCAACCAAACTTACGAATACACTGTATTTAATCTTCTTAAAGACGGGTTTGCTGTTCCTTCATAGCCTGGATGTTCCCCCCGCGTCCCGAACATGGATCTCGTCAATATACTTTTCCCTCTGCTGATGAGGGGTCAGGGACGGGGACGTGGACAGGCTAAGAGTTAAGGGGTGCGCGCATTGCTAAGTGATCGGTGCTAGACTCAACAAAGGACCGTCCGTCAGGCTCATATACGCAATCACACCTAGGAACGAGCCATCGCTTGTTCAAACTCGCACTTAGTGTGTAGTGGCTGTCTGACCCTACAGTATGGGGTTCGTTCAAGCCCAGGGCGAGTGATCTGAGTGAGGAATGAACCGGCCATGATATGGCAGAGAATGGAATAACATGAACAAATGGCGAAATAGGGGAACCTATTAAACAATAAAATTGGAAAATTTAATTAGACGCGGTTACCTATGCGATCTGGAGCAATAGACCGTATTAAAGAGCAAAAAAATGCACTCGCAAAGCCCTGATCTATTAGGTGATCCTACCAAGAAGCTAGTTACAATTGTAGACAGGACCAGCTCATGGAACTTAAGCTCATTAGCAGCACCTCCATGATCTAGATTCTCCGTCTAATCTCTTTCTTTTTTGTTTTCAGTCTCTCAGGCGTAAACAGTTTTGTCTTCTCAATTTTGGGCCTGCAAGACCCACCCATACGACTGCGGTACCACTTCTGAAACCTCGTATGAGTGGGAAATGTTTTTGTCTACATCCAGATAGAATGGTCGGCCATTATTGGGACATAAGGAGAATATCTGAGGGTTGGTTATATGTGAATGCTACGGGCCTGAATAGCAATACTCCGCTTTCTGAAGCTCAGCATGGCCACATGTTCAAGTATTGCTTAAACAACAATAGATGCACGTGAGAGAAAGCGATGACTGCTTCTGAAAGTCTCCATGACTAAATGATTTGTCGAGATCAATGTAAGCACTGAATAATCCACCATACTCTATATTGCTGGCAATGGGTTGCATGTTTGCTTGGTTGGTTTCTTGTGGTCTTCTGTCACTGAAGAAGTGCGGAAAAGAAAGAAGAGGAAGATGGCTGCATAGGACTCAAAAAACTGATCGGTTATCACGATACAAACAACCGATTTTTGTTATTATGAGCTCTAGTCCGTCCATCTGCGCCGCAGAGGAGGGGTAGGGGTCCGACTTCCATGGTTCAGAGAAATGCCGGACAGGGGAAGATGCGAGGCAAGGTTGCGCGCTCTGAGGTCCACAACTACCAATACGGGAGGGGTGGATGGTTTGAGGGAGACGAACTATCTCCGTCCTAAGCAATTTATGTTAAGAATGAATGTTAGTAAATTGAAGAATCTTGTATGATTAAGGACAGTTAAAAAGATTAAAAAGACGGGAACTGTTGTATGTACTCTGTAAGCCCAATTTAAAATAGGCGTTCATCAAAGCTTCTTAGCCAGATGCTTGGTAGCTATATTTTCTAAGTGATTGAAAATTTAAAAAATTCTTGGATAGTCAAATCAACTTAGAACTGTTCAACATTCATGAGTTTTGTTATTCTATCACAAATTATTCAGATTCACAAGATTTTTTTATTCTAACATAAACTATTCATGACTAATTCAAGGTATACATTCTGGCTTACAATTTGATGATGCTATGTGTCTTTGCATTGTTAATTGTTCGTCTCTTTCATGCTGTTTTACATGAAAAAAATATAAAAAATCAATTTTCTTACATTCTTATTTTTTGCTAAATTCTTTTTCCAATTATTTATTATTGGAGTTCTTTTGAACTTAAAATATATGAATATCAATGGTTGACCTGATAACGTAAATCAGAAATAGACTCATTTTATTTAAACTGGACCCGTAGCTTCTTAATCCTATGCATAGTAACAAGATCCTTTTTATTTTTGAAAAATTTTGAATTGTTCTTACTTTTCCTGGACAAATAATACTTTGAATTATTCTTGGATAATCAAATCAACAGAACTTTTCAGTATATATGGTTTCATGATTCTACTCTAATTATTCGTGACTGACTCAAGGAACACATTCTAAATTATTGGATGACGCTATTTGCTGCTGAAATGACCATGTCTTTGCATTGTCAGCTTTCTTTTCTTATTTATGCTTTTTCACATGTACAAATATATAAAAATATCAATCATCTTACATTCTTAAATGACCATGCTCTTGTTGTGTATTTTCAGTGGAGAACCTAGAAGATGATGCTCCTTATCTAATCTTTTTAGCTGTTTCAGTTGCTGTAGAACATTAGAGCATATCAATCACTTCCATCAAAATATCCATTAATCTGTTCAACTAACCCATTCATGCTGCTAAGCATATGATCTGATATACCTTCTAGTCTCACAGTGAATGAGTAAATAGCTCTTTTATTTCACGCGCACATTAAATTTTCTGTTAGCTTAAAAGCTTTAATTCTAAATATATCAGCATCTCCCGCAGATTAAGTTTGGAACTGTAGATTTAGTGACCGTGGATTATAAATTAAAATCAAGCTATTCTACAATGTTTTGGCAAGCCATCAAAAAAAACTCTTTGGTAATTACTAAAGAAGACAAATGATTCCGGTACCAACAGGCAAGTTCCCAATCATTAGGAATTGTGAACCGCCTCATCGGGAAACAGTTCGTGCAATTTATGTTCTTTTGCCAAGGGCCGCTTTTACTTGTATTACTAGAGTTCTCTTTCTCGAAACAGCATATCGTACCCGCTCTCTGTTGAAGTCTTATTTTGTGATTTAGCGTTATCTTTTCCAGAATATTCTTGTTCCGTACTGATCAGACCTTCTGATGGGTGGTGCAGGGGCATGGCAAACTTCGCACTTGAGGGCGGAAGGTGAATGCTGTTGAGGTCATACCTGTTAGTTCAATCTGTTTCTATTTCCAAAGGATATAATTATGTTGGATATTACTCCACCAAAACTTATGTTACAAATTGATCATGGTTTAAAAAGGGTAAAATAAAAAAGAATGATGAAAATAGTCTAGATGGTGGTTCCCGCCATCTAGAGGTATGCCTCACATTGCAATTTTTTTTCTCCTTATAGTTAAGGACACGAGTTAAAGGAGAGGCAGTTGATGCACAGTAAATTTAGAAAACCTGAAAAAAAAAAAAAAAAGACGTTATTTTCTTTCCATTGCCATCATTCTCGTCATTATTTGTCATGGCAAAATAATCATATCCTTCTGCTCTTGGTATTATATTTTTACTTTAGAAGGCATCCATTTTGGGTTCTGAACTTGTCGATCCTTGATGCGAACAACAGAGAGGGACGTTGCCTGGGCCTCCATCACTAGGCATTCTCGTGGGAGGCTGGTTTTCATGGGATGCATGGCATGCAGGGAGAGAATATAAGGTTAGGATGCCCCTTCTTACCTGTCCTATCTACTTCTACCTGTCTCATCCCGTTTTGAGATAAGTATGGGATAGGTATCGGCAATGATCTACTGGACTCATGTCCAACGTGTTGCCTTTTGCCATCTTTGTACGAGATAATAAGATTAAGATAGGGTTGGACGAACATTGGTGGGTTTAATCGACAGAAGGCACATTCTATCCGGATCTAATTCATTTCCTCGTCGCTGCCAAGCCTGATATTGATGCAAGCACTCCATGGATTGATCCTAATGCTTAGGTGGAATGTGGCCTCTTTATCTTGCAGAGAAGAATCGACTGATAAAATAAATATCCTGCCGTCAATTTATCTTGATTTGAAATGTCTGGCGGTGATATGATGGTGTCATAGCTGTAGTGATGGGTTTTTTTTTGACTTGGATAGGAAGCAAGATGCCACCTAGAGCTGTGGTGATGGTTTCAGATGCGCCCTGCTTTTATAATAGAGTAAGATATTATCTAGTTGTCATCCTGCATTATATAATGGAATATCTTATATTTTACATTAATAACTAATATTTTATCAAATTCAATTTTCTATCATTAAAATATTTTTTATTTTATGAACAGTAATAATACAACTAAACAATGCCGTTATTTTACCATTGATGTCTGTTAAGACGGTTTCAGATGCACCCTTTTACGTTACAGGGCTTTTGTTTAGCTGTCAACCTGCTCTAGCAGCCATCATGCAATGGGATAGCTGTCCATGTATAATATAAAAAATATTATTAAATCCAATGTTCTATATCAGTAAAATAAATTATTTATTTTATGAACAGTTATAATATAACTAAATAAAGCCATTATTTTACCATTCATGTCTGTTAATTGTGTTGCAACTAATTACTGGCCGCTATAACATCCACTATTTTGCTCCCAAAATCTCCGGCTATAACATCCACTATTTTGCTCCCAAAATCTCCGGCACAGTGTGACGGGCCAGGACTGTGCAAATAAATAGGCACTATTTCTGTTCGATAATCATTTCTTGGAGATGGTTTTTGTTTAGAAGATAAAAGACATTATTGAAGCCTTGCAATATGCCAGAATTCAGGTAAGTAGCACAGCAGTTAATATCACTGTCAGCATCTTTGATTTCTTGTGAGGCCCAACTAGTTTGGGCCGATGATTGGCCTGATTTCAAAGGAAAAAAAAAGGTCTGAAGGCTTTACATTCTCATCGAGAAATAGGGAATCCCTGTTCTCATGCAATGGAGAAGGAAGAATCCTCCAATCCAAATTCATCGAAAGCTAGGAAACCCTAGCCTTTGTTTCCATTTAAGGCTCTCAAATCTTCGATATCCACTATGGAAAACCAACGCACCAGCCATCTTCTCTCTTCCTTTTCTCTCCTCTTGGCAGTCTCACTGTGGCCACTGGAAATTTGGCACCACTGGCCATCACCCACCACTACCGCCATCTCTGGTAAGTTTTCTTTTATTTTTTTGGTCTTGGATACCGCCACCAAGGCAATAAGGGGGCAATGTCCTTTCCTTCTATCTTAGCCTCCTATTTCTAGTTGGACTGCCACCACCGCCCGGCCACCCTGGCCGTGCTACCATCACCCAGCCACCTCGATTGCACCACCACCACACCTAGCCATTCCGACTGCCCCTATGTCGAACCACCCTCCTCCCCCTCCTCTCGATTTCTTTTAATTCTTTGGGAACCCTTATTTAGGCCCTCTTTGGCCCTTGTCATAGGACTGATCATAGCTACAGTTATCAAAGACTATAAGAGGATTTTATACTTTACTATTATATATGACATATTTTGAAAAAATAATTATATTGATATATATATCTTCTTTTTGTTAAATTGCTATGGTTGAAATAAAAATTTAATTTATGCTTAATTCCTCAGAGATGTTAGAAACTTACTGAGTTTGTAAAACTCATTCTCTGTCTCTATTTTTTTCATATCCAAAAGAGCATATAAGGATTGGGATTGAGCAGCAAGGAGCATAGGACTTTAGATGCCATTTGCTTAGTTTTGGTTTTGAATAAAATTTGATTTAGACTTTATGTTATTCATTGTTATTAGTCTTTGTGATTTATTTTTATTGAATAAATTAGATGATTGCTTTTATTATCTTTGTTTGAGTTTGGATTGTTATGAATATATCTATGATTGTAAAGATAGATCTTGCATATCCTGTAGGGTTAAATCCTAGGATTGTACAGCCATTTGTTGCATGCCTAGCTCAAGTCATCGAGTCAAAGCATGATAGATTAAGTAGTATTAGAGCTTAGATTCAAAACCCCGTGACTTAAGTTAGTGAAGAAGGATAGAATTTAGGTTATGATTGGATGATTCTTTAATCATTAGTAATAAAATAATCAATGATTATACTAGATCTGATTCTTTCTAATGAAATAAGATATGATGGCTCGAAGCCGATCCAGAAGGTTGTTTGACATTGTAAAGGATTCTCATATGGTAAATATGTGTTGGTGCAGAAATCCATCGCCGCCGGAGGTCGCCGCAATCGAGGCCGCTGGGCGCCGCCGGGGACCTGCAAAACGAAGTCCCATCCGGAACCGGTGGGGTGGTGGCTCCGGCAGGACCCTCCGACGGTCAAGTTAGTCTCCGACCAACAGTAATGGAGTGCCCGGAATGAGTTCCGGAGCTTAGAGATGTGGAGGAGAGCTTAGAGAGTCGAGAGTTCAGAGAGCTTAGCCTTAGCGTGTCGGGAGGATCCTTTATATAGTGGAGCTTGATGGTGACAACTGCAGCCGCATGCTGGCGGGCCGCTCGAGGTTCGGTGGAGTCAGTCTCACTGGAAAGGCGCCGCATACGGCGGATGGAGGGTGACAGCCATCGCCGCCTGACAGTGGATCGCTATCGCCCGCGGCGGACTGACTGATGGTGCGGCGGACTGACTGATGGTGATGGTTGCAGAGCTTGCCGAATGAAGGGATGAAGGCCTTCGTCGTGTGCCCATTTCGGAGGAGTTCGGGCTCCTGAAGAGGAAGATAGGAGGGAGTTCGGCTCCCATAGGCGTCTGGCGAGAGGTATGCAGCTAAGACCCGTCCGCAGAAGAGTTCGGCTGCTGAGAAGCCGCGGCCCGGCCGTCTGGGGTTCGGCCGGCCGTTGGACTTGGGCTGAGGCTTGGACACTTAAGAGTTCGGTGGGAGCTCGGTCGGCCGAAGTTTGATGAGGGCGACCGCTGAGGAGTTCGGCCCAGTGACGACTGCTGAGGAGTTCGGGCTCCTGAGTGACGATTGCTGAGGGGTTCGGGCTCCTGAGTGACGACCGCTTGGGGATTCTACTAAAGCCCGTCCGCTGAGGGGCTCGGCCGCTGAGAGGACTTCATTGAAGCTCGGCCGCTTGGAGTTGGTCCGAAGGAGTTCGGCCGCTGAGAGGACTTCATTGAAGCTCGGCCGCTTGGAGTCGGTCCGAAGGAGTTCGACCGCGGGAAGTCCGAGGGAGTTCGGCTGCATGGGCTCGCCTGGGGTCGGTCCGAAGGAGTTCGGCCGCTGAGAGGACTTCATTGAAGCTCGGCCGCTGAGAGGACTTCATTGAAGCTCGGCCGCTTGGAGTTGGTCCGAAGGAGTTCGGCCGCTGAGAGGACTTCATTGAAGCTCGGCCGCTTGGAGTCGGTCCGAAGGAGTTCGGCTGCATGGGCTCGCCTGGGGTCGGTTCGAAGGAGTTCGGCCGCTGAGAGGACTTCATTGAAGCTCGGCCGCTTGGAGTCGGTCCGAGGAGTTCGGCCGCGGAAGTCCGAAGGAGTCGGCTGCATGGGCTCGCCTGGGGTCGGTCCGAAGGAGTTCGGCCGCTGAGAGGACTTCATTGAAGCTCGGCGCTGAAGGTTTGAAGCTCGGCTGCTGCATTGAGTCTGGGGTCGGTCCGAAGGAGTTCGGCTGCATGGGCTCGCCTGGGGTCGGTCCGAAGGAGTTCGGCTGCAGGGCTCGCCTGGGGTCGGTCCGAAGGAGTTCGGCCGCTGAGAGGACTTCATTGAAGCTCGGCCGCTTGGAGTCGGTCCGAAGGAGTTCGCTGCATGGGCTCGCCTGGGGTCGGGCTTTCGGCAGGAGCGGGATTTATCCCCAACAGTAGCCCCCCCACTCCCGAGTTCAAAAATTGAAGGAAGGGAGTACCAAAACAGGCGACTGCCGAAGTCTTTCTTCCAGGCTCCGCATTTGTTGCGGCTGAAGCTCGGGGGAGGTCTCATCTCCAGCCAATATTGACGCTGAAGTTGAAGCTGAGGCTTGGGGGAGGTCTCATCCCCAGTCGATGTTTGGAGTTGAAGTGGGACTCGTTTCCAGCCAACATTAGTGAAGCCGACGTTGAGGCCGGAGTCAATGTCGCCCCCCGTGGTCAGGGTCGGAGTTGACATTGCCTTCATCAACCGAAGTCGATTCGGGGGAGACCTCCTCTTTTGCAGTCAAGGTTATGATCGCTTGGGGGAGACCTCGCCTCCCGCTGACGCTGATACCGAAGTTGAAGCCGAGGTCTGAAGGAGACCTCGTCTTCTGCAGTGAAGCTTACCGTAGACTCTGGGGCTCGGCCTTGGACCTTGCTCGCGTCAGGATGAGGTTCTCCTCTTGTTCCCGACGGGCTGTGGGGGCACATGGGGACCGTCGTCCTCGTCTCTCCCCCCATCCCGTCCTTGGTGGACGGGGCCTTTGACTTTGCTCGCGCTAGGACGAGGTTCTCCTCCTGTTCCTAGCCGGCTGTGGGGGCACATGAGGACCGTCGTCCTCGCCTCTCCCCCCATCCCGTCCTTCGTGGACGGGGCCTTCGACTTTGCTCATGCTAGGACGAGGTTCTCCTCCTGTTCCTAGCCGGCTGTGGGGGCACATGAGGACCGTCGTCCTCGCTTTCTCCCCCATCCCCGTCCTTTGCGAACGGGGCCTTTGACTTTGCTCACGCTAGGACGAGGTTCTCCTCCTGTTCCTAGCCGGCTGTGGGGGCACACGAGGACCGTTGTTCTCGCTTCTCCCCTATCCCGTCCTTTGCGAACGGGGCCTTTGACTTTGCTCGTGCCAGGGACGAGGTTTTCCTCCTGTTCCTAGCCGACTGTGGGGGCATTTCCGCTCGCTTTTTTTCCAGTGACCCTGAAACGATAGTGTCGAGCAACAAGGTTTTATTGAGGGAAACTACTGGTAGTACATTCTCAGGTTTTCTGAGTTCCAAGGTCGGGGAAGCGCTAGTCCTCCGAGCTCCTTTAGGCGATAGGTACCAGGTCCGGATGACCTCTACCACTTCGTACGGACCTTCCCAATTTGGGACGAGCTTCCCTTGATTCTGGGGCTGGGAGACGGCTGCTCGTCGGAGCACTAAGTCCCCAACTCTGAACGCCTTGCTTTTGACTCTGGAATTATAATACCGAGCCACCTTCCGCTGGCAGGCGGCCATTCGGATGCGGGCTGCCTCCCTCCTTTCTTCCAGCAGGTCGAGGTTGGTTCTGAGGTCCTGGGAGTTGAGTTGCTCGTTGAAGCCCACGATTCGAGCAGACGGAAGTTTGAGCTCGATCGGGATGACTGCCTTGGTGCCGAAGGCCAAGGCGAAGGGTGTCTCGCCGGTCGGTACCCTCTGCGTTGTTCGGTATGCCCAGAGAACGTGGTAGAGTTCGTCTACCCAGGCCCCTTTCGCCCTGTCGAGCCTCGTCTTGAGGCCTTGCAGTAGGGTTCGATTGATCACTTCGGCTTCCCCATTGGCTTGCGGATGAGCCACCGATGTGAAGTGGTGGGAGACGTTTAGTCCTTCGCAGAACTCGGCAAACCGGGCTCCAGCGAACTGTCGCCCATTATCGGTTATGAGAGCTCGGGCAGACCGAAACGACAGATCAGCGTCTTCCAGACGAAGTCCTGCAACCTTGGCCTCGGTGATCTTCGCTAGTGGTTCCGCCTCGACCCACTTGGTAAAGTAGTCGATCGCGACCAGGAGGAACTTCCGTTGTCCGGACGCTGTTGGGAAGGGGCCGAGGATGTCCATCCCCCACTGCGCGAAGGGCCAGGGTGCAAGTGAGCGGAGTGAGTTCGGATGCCGGCTGCCTTTGCACGCTGGCGTTCTTCTGGCAGCGGTCACACCTCTTCACGTATTTCGTGGAATCACGAAGTAGGGTCGGCCAGTAGTACCTTGCCGAAGTAGTCTTTGCGATAGGGATCTGGCTCCCGCGTGACTTCCGCAGAGTCCTTCGTGACATCCTGTAGCGCGATGCAGGCCTCAGAGGGTCGGAGGCACCTCAGCAACGGGAGGGAGTACGACCTCTTATATAACCTGCCCTCGTACAAGACGTAGCGGGAGGCTTGACTCCCTGAGCTTCCGAGCTTCTCTCCGGTCGTGGGGAGGACCCCTTCTTCGAGGTAGGCGATCAGCTCGGATCGGTCCAGCTGGGCTCGGAAGTCCGTCCGCAGGACGGCCTGAGGTTTCTCGTGGTCGGGCACTTCAGAGTTTCCAGAAACAACTCTTTTGGTATTGGCGAGAGGCAGAAGGTGGCCAACTTGGAGAGGAGGTCGCCCTTGTATTCCGGTCCTGGATGTGCCGAATGTCGAAGCTGTCGAGGCTGGTATTAAGTTCTTCACCTTCGATGGTACATCACCATGCTTTCCTCCGCGCCTCGTAGCTGCCGCCGCACTGACCGACACACAACTGGGAATCGCTTATAGACTTGAAGCCGACCCCTTCAATTCCCTGGCTATCTGCAGCCCGGCTATCAGCGCTTCATACTCAGGCCCCCATTGTTGGTTGTGGGAAACTCGAAAGCGCAATGCGTTACTCGGTGACGATCCCCTCGGGGCTAACCAGGACGCAGCCCTGCGCCGGCCCGCTAGAGTTGGATGAGCCATCCACATGCAGAAACCAGGCGCCTTCGAGATAGTGTCGGCCCTTTCTTCAGGAATCGTCGACCGCCACAGCTCAGGCTTCGTCGGGGCTGGTCTCCCGCTGATGATTAGTCTCGCTTGATTCAAGCTCGGCTTCGATATGGTGCGATGTGCATTCCAGCACGAAGTCCGCCAGTATCTGAGCCTTGATCGATGGCCTGGGCGGTAATGATATGTCTGAACTCCGATGACCTCGATCGCCCACTTTGGCTGATTCTTCCTTGAAGCGTCTGCGCGGTGGAGGACGGCTCTTAATGTTGGTCCGTGAGGACCGTGACTGGTATGCTCCTGAAAGTAAGGTCGGAGCTTCCTGGCTGCGATCAGAAGACAGTAAATTAGTTTTTCTAACTTGGAGTACCTGGTTTCCACGTCCCAAGGCTCGGCTCACGTAGTTGACTGTGTTGTTGCGCCTTCGCATCTTCCCTGACCAGGACAGCCGCCAGGGCCATTGGAGAGACAGCTAGGTAATAGGAGCAGCCCTTCTTCCAGGTTCGGCTTTGCCAGCAATGGAGGCGCGCCAGGTAGTTTTTAAGCTCTTCGAATGCCTGTTTGCACTCCGCTGTCAGCAAAAATCTTTCGATCGCCTGAGGACCTGGAAGAAAGGCAGGCACGCTCGGCCGACCTTGAGACCAAAGCGTTCAAGGATGCCACCTTCCCAGCCAGGCGCTGAACTTCCTTAATTGTTTTTCGGGGCAGTCATCTCTGGATGGCTCGGATTTTCTCGGATTTCCTCGATTCCGCGTCTCGACACCATGAATCCTAAAAATTTTTCCGGAGGTCACGCCGAAGGCGCATTTGGTCGGGTTCAACTTCATCTTGTGCCTCCTAAGGCGCACCGAAAGTTTCTTCAAGGTCGACGAGGTGGTCTGTCGAGGCTCGGCTTTTGACCAGCATGTCGTCCACGTACACCTCATGTTGCGGCCGATCTGCCCCTTGAAACCTTGTTGACCAAGCGCTGGTAGGTGGCTCCTGCATTCTTGAGTCCGAAAGGCATGACCCTGTAACAATAGAGACCTCGGTCAGTAATAAAGGTGGTCTTTCTCTTCATCCTCGGGCCATGCGTATCTGGTTATAACCAGAAAATGCGTCCATAAAAGTGAGGAGCTCGTGGCCCGAGGTTGTGTCCACCAGCTGATCGATCCTCGGCAGGGGTAGCTGTCTTTGGCAGGCTTTGTTCAGCTTCTTGAAGTCGACGCACATCCTCCATTTGTTGTTTGCTTTTTTGACGAGGCCACGTTCGAGACCAGGTCGGATAGTTGACCTCCCGGATGAGTCCAGCTTCAAGGAGCTTATCCACTTCTTCGGCTACCGTCTTCTGTCTTTCTGGGGCTTGCGCGTAATTTTCTCTGACGGTCGGTGCCTTGGTCGATGGCCAGCCGATGTTCTATGACATCGGCGTCGATCCCTGGTACATCCGCTGGGGCCAGGCGAAAACGTCTGCATTCCTTCTGAGGAAAGCGACGAGCTGTCCCTTGCCACTCGGCCGCTAGGTTGAGGCCGATCCGCACCTCATGCCCGCGGGTCTCCATCGCGTAAGGACACAGGGACGAGGTCTTCCGCAGGTTCGCCCCGTTCTTCAGTGAGGTCGCTCGCGGACGTCCAGTCCGTCAACAAGGCAAGGTCGGGCCGGTCTCCCTCGCGCAGGCGATTGAGTAGCAGTACTTTGCCAGGGCTTGGTCTCCTCTGACTTCGCCGACTCCATGGCTCGTCGGGAATTTCATCTTTAAGTAGTAGGTTGACACTACGCCCGCCGTAGCGCGTTAAGGCCTGGTCGCCCAAGGATTGCATTATAGGCGGACGGGTCCTCACGACAAAAAAGTCGATCCGCGCCTTGGCCAATTTTGGGGATTGCCCGCCGTCACCGCCAAAGTCACCATGCCTTCGACCGGAACGGCCTGTGTCCGCAAATCCCACCAGGGGGAACTTACAGGTCCTAAGCGGGTGTCAGGTAGGACATTTTCAAGAAGGCATCGTAAAACAATATGTCCGCCGAACTCCCATTATCCACCAAAATGCGGCGTACATCATAATCAGCGACGTTTAAAGAGATTAAACATCGCGTCGTTATGCGGAAATCTGATCCCCTGGGCGTCTGCTTCGGTGAAGGTCACGGCTCCGAGGTCCTCTGCCTCTTTGCTGATCCCTCGGATTCGTTCGGTCTTTCTCTGCTGCGGTCCTCCCGAGATGGTGTTAATGACGCCAAGAGACGGCCGGTCCTCTGCCGATCTTTCCCAATCGGCGGCAACATTCTCGGCCGATTCTTCCTGCTCTTTAGATCGTCTTCGCAGGAATCGGCCAAGCCTGCCCCGCCGGACCAGCTCCTCGATTTCGTCCTGGAGCTGGATGCACTCCTCGGTATCGTGATCGTGGTCACGGTGGTAAAGCAGAACTTGTTGGGTTGCATTTTCTGGGATGGAACATCCTCCTTCCGGCTCCGGAAGTCGTCCCTTGATCTCCAGCAGCACTTGAGCCTTCGGGGCGTTGAGGGGGCGTAGCTGTGAAAACGCCGTCGGAGGGAGAACCTCGGCGCGGGAGGGACCTCGTCGCGAGGGAGAACCTCGCGCCGGGGGAACTTCGGCGTCGGGGTGGACTTCGTGCCGAGGAGAACTTCGGCGCGCCCTTCCGTCGGTGGCTTCCCGGCCCCCGAGCCTGAGGTGGAGTCCGGGCACGCCGCGACCAGGGGAGTGTTCGGGACACGCGGCCAGGCTTCGGTGCGTCTTTCTTTCCGCGGCAGGCCTTCCCGCTCTGCCTACTCGCTCGCTTGTCGCGAGCTTCACCATCCTTGCCTCGAAAGCCTCTTCTGCCGGGCATAGCTTTCGGCCGAGCTAGCATGTCAGCGAAGTCCCTGGGATATTTCTTCTCCAGGGAGAACAGCAGGTCGTTCTTCTGAAGGCCGCCCTTGAGGCGGCCATAGCAACTGATTGGTCCAGGTTCCTGACTTCCAGCGCGGCAGTGTTGAACCGGGTACGTAAGCCCGGATGGGTTCCCCTCTTTTGCCTGATGGCCAACAGGGAATCCGACCTCTGCGCGGCCGTTTGCTGCTGACGAAGTGGGCCGCGAATTGTTGACTCATTTGGTCAAACGACAGGATGGTGCCCGGCTTAAGCGCCGATACAATCCTAGCCGCTCCCTTGAGGTAGAAGGGAAAGCCCGACACAAAATGGCATCAGGCGCGCCATGGAGTAACATCATCGTCCTGAAGGCCTCCAAATGGTCGACCGGTCAGTGGTCCCATCGTAGCTTTCGAAATGCGGAGCTTGAAGTTCGGTGGTACCGTGTTCTGCATAATTTTCTGTGAGAAGGAGGATCAGTGCAAATATCGTTACCCGTACGCGGGAGGAAGAGTATGACGAAGTTCTTCTATGCGCCGTCCCATCTCCATGAGCCTTTGGTCAGGAATCTTCGCGATCCTTAATCCCAAGGTCTTCTCGCTGAAGGGGTGCGAAGCTTCTCCCTGGGTTGAGCCGCGGTCCGAGCAGGGCTCTTTGCCGGCTGCCCCTCTCTCCGAGGGCCGGAGGTTGGGTAGCCCACATCGGTCGCTCCTGGACTGGATTCCCGGGCTCCAGGGAACCCCGCGCCGGTCGAGTGGCGCTGGACCTCGCGAATGCGTGGCTTGCACTGCCTGCACCGCCTCCGTAAGATCGCGGACCTGCTGGGCAAGCAGGTCGAACCGCTCCGCATCTACCGCGAGTACGGAGCGGGCCCGCATCGCCGGGCCGGAGTAGGAGCGGACGACCCGAATGGAATCGGGCCGCGGAGGCTGCCGACCTCCGGGTCGAGGTTCTTCTGGGAGCATTTCCAGAAAGGAATACTGAAGAGGGAGGAGAGAGATCCAGAGCAGGGGAGGGAAATCGTCGCCGAGCACTCCTTTAAGAACAAGGGAACCTCGAAGGTTCAATCCCTTGTTCCCACAGACGGCGCCAATCTGTTGGTGCAGAAATCCGTCGCCGCCGGAGGTGTTCGGAGGAGTTCGGGCTCCTGAAGAGGAAGATAGGAGGGAGTTCGGCTCCCATAGGCGTCTGGCGAGAGGTATGCAGCTAAGACCCGTCCGCAGAAGAGTTCGCTGCTGAGAAGCCGCGCCCGGCCGTCTGGGGTTCGGCCGGCCGTTGGACTTGGGCTGAGGCTTGGACACTTAAGAGTTCGGTGGGAGCTCGGTCGGCCGAAGTTTGATGAGGGCGACCGCTGAGGAGTTCGGCCCAGTGACGACTGCTGAGGAGTTCGCGCTCCTGAGTGACGATTGCTGAGGGGTTCGGGCTCCTGAGTGAGCGACCGCTTGGGGATTCTACTAAAGCCCGTCCGCTGAGGGGCTCGGCCGCTGAGAGGACTTCATTGAAGCTCGGCCGCTTGGATGTTGGTCCGAAGGAGTTCGGCCGCTGAGAGGACTTCATTGAAGCTCCGGCGCTTGGAGTCGGTCCGAAGGTTTCGGCCGGGGAAGTCCGAGGGAGTTCGGCTGCATGGGCTCGCCTGGGTCGGTCCGAAGGAGTTCGGCCGCTGAGAGGACTTCATTGAAGCTCGGCCGCTGAGAGGACTTCATTGAAGCTGCGCCGCTTGAGTCGGTCCGAAGGAGTTCGGCTGCATGGGCTCGCCTGGGTCGGTCCGAAGGAGTTCGGCCGCTGAGAGGACTTCATTGAAGCTCGGTCGCTTGGAGTCGGTCCGAAGGAGTTCGGGTGCCGTGAAGTCCGAGGGAGTTCGGCTGCATGGCTCGCCTGGGGTCGGTCCGAAGGAGTTCGCGCAGCCGCTGAGAGGACTTCATTGAAGCTCGGCCGCTGAGAGGACTTCATTGAAGCTCGGCCGCTTGGAGTTGGTCCGAAGGAGTTCGGCCGCTGAGAGGACTTCATTGAAGCTCGGCCGCTTGGAGTCGGTCCGAAGGAGTTCGGCTGCATGGCTCGCCTGGGGTCGGTCCGAAGAGTTCGGCCGCTGAGAGGACTTCATTGAAGCTCGGCCGCTTGGAGTCGGTCCGAAGGAGTTCGGCCGCGGGAAGTCCGAAGGAGTTCGGCTGCTGGGCTCGCCTGGGGTCGGTCCGAAGGAGTTCGGCCGCTGAGAGACTTCATTGAAGCTCGGCCGCTGAGAGGACTTCATTGAAGCTCGGTCGCTGGAGTCGGTCCGAAGGATGTCTGCTGCATGGGCCTCGCCTGGGGTCGGTCCGAAGGAGTTTGGCTGCATGGGCTCGCCTGGGGTCGGTCCGAAGGAGTTCGGCCGCTGAGAGGACTTCATTGAAGCTCGGCCGCTTGGAGTCGGTCCGAAGGAGTTCGGCTGCATGGGCTCGCCTGGGGTCGGGCTTCGGCAGGAGCGGGATTTATCCCCAACAATATGCATTGCACTTATCAGAAGAATTATACCTCCCAAACCCCTAGTCTCTCCCAAACTTATGGTGTCTCTTAGACATCTGGTTCTTCCCAAGCCGCCAATGCCTCTAGATCAACTCATATACCATCACTAGAGTAGGATGAAAGTCAAGCAGCTAGCCCTCCTCATCAGCAAGATCATGTCTCTAATATTCCAAATGATAATTAAGGGACTGCCAATCTTTCAACAGCTGAGGGTCAGATGACAAATCTTATACAAGCTCTAATCAGATTCATACAATAGATAAAGCAGCAAAGAAATAAAGGTGGTCATTCTTCAAGGTTGGAATGAGGGATGGAAGAATTTAAGAGACTACCTACTTTTGAAGGCTCCACTGATCCTACCAAAGTACTAAAGTGGCTTAAGGAAATGAAGAAGGCATTTGCCAGCATGGAAAGCACAGACCAAGAAAGGGTCCACTTCATTGCTTATTAGTTGCAGGGAGAAGCATTCGAATGGCGAGAAACTGTCAAGCGACAGTTGAAAAATGATGGGCCAATTACTTGGGACATCTTTTGTCAAGAGTTTATGCATATTTACTTCCCTAAGAACCTTAGATTTGAGAAGGAAAGTGAATTCATAAGGTTGACTTAAGGGAACATGATGTTGGCATGGTATAAGATCAAATTTACAAAACTATCTCATTTTGCTCTAAATATAGTGGTCATTGATGGCATCAAAGCTTGGAGATTTGAAAAAGGGCTAAGGCCTAGGATCCAAGCTAGAGTAAGACCAACGTAGTTGATCTCCTATCAGAAGGTAGTCAATATAGCCAAAATACTGGACCAGGAGGTTAACAATATGTAGTAAGAGAGGGAATGCAATAGAAAAAGATTTGGTAGTTTCTCCAGCAATCAATCAAAGTAGCAAGGAACTTATCAAAAGGATAATAGGGACTAACCAAAGAAAAAACCTTGATGTGGCAGATGCGGAGGTTTCCACTTAGAGCAAAATTATCACTAATTTTTTGAAGCCTATTTTGGTTGTGGTTGGTAGGGCCACAAGACTACGAATTGTCCTTACCATCCGAACTCTAGAAATCAGCAGCCTTCCCAAAATACACCCAGACCACCACTTGCTCAAACTACTTCAAATGCACCGACTTCTTATCAGGGCTAACCGTCAGGACAAGGAGGACATTAGAAGTAGAATTCTGATGCCCACATTTATGCTATGACTTAGCAGGATGCACAGGCATCAAATGCTATAATGATAGGTATCCCCAAACTCTCTTTTCACTTAGTTAAATTTAAATTGCACAATCTTATATGTTAGAAATTATGATTGGTAGTAATAATAGAACTTCAATTTATGATAGCTATTATCAAAGTAGAATTTGCATATACTTGTGTTTTGTTTGATTTTGAGGCTACCCACTCTTTTATTTTATTTGGGTTTGCTAGAAAGGCTAGCATTATACTTGTACCCCTGAATTATGGGTTGTGTGTCTCTATCATGAATGGAAGTATCATCATGGTTGACATAGTTTGCCCATCTTGTACTATGAGAAATGGAGATCATGATCTTATATCTGATCTGATGGTTCTAGAGATAAGAAACTTTGATAGTATCTTAGGGATAGGTTGGCTTGCTTCATATTATGTGTTGGTGCAGAATTTGATTGATGCCGGATCGAGCTGAAGTCAAGGAAGAAGAGGTCACCGTCGGTGATCTGCAAAATAAAGTTTCGTCCGAAGTCGGTGGTGGTGGCTCCGACAGGATCCTTCGACAATCAAGTTAGCTCTTCTGACCAACAGAAATGGAGTGCTCGGGCAAGAATTCAGCAGAGTTTCGAGAAGAAGAAGGAAGCTTAGAGAAAACGTATCTGAAGGATTCCTTTTTATAGACAGAACTTGT
Source organism: Cocos nucifera (assembly GCA_006176705.1). Classification (NCBI taxonomy): domain Eukaryota; kingdom Viridiplantae; phylum Streptophyta; class Magnoliopsida; order Arecales; family Arecaceae; genus Cocos; species Cocos nucifera. Next base: position 563,893 of record QRFJ01000310.1, read on the forward strand.
CGTAACCGTCTGATAGTGGATCGCTCGGAACCACGTGGAGTTTGTTATGGAGAGAGATATTTATTGTTGTGATGTGATCATTCGATAGTAGACCGCTCGAAGCCATGTGAAGTTTGTTACGAAGAATGGTATCCGTTGCCATGAAGTGACCGTTCATTGAGATTTAATAGTTAAAGTTCAAAGGAAGCAGACGTTGGTTGATGAAGAGCTTTGACATATATTAATTTCAGGAGAGTTCGGACTTCTAAAGAAAATACGGCTAGAGAGAATCATCCGAAAGAAATGCTAGTTGAAATCTAGAAGAAATCCACTGAAGAAATCTGGATGGAGTTCAACTGATGGAGAAGTCCAAGAGGAGTCTGACTGATAGAGAAGTTCGATCGAAGGAGAAGTTCGAAAGGAGTTCAGCTCCTGGAGGGATTCGAAAGAAGTTCGGCTCCTAGAGTTAACCGACTAAAGAAGAAGTCCGAAAGAAGTTTGGCTCCTAAAGATATCCGACTGAAGGAGAGATCCGAAAGAAGTTTGGCTCCTGAAGGAACTTGACTGAAGGAAAGATTTGAAAGGAGTTTGGCTCCTGTAGAAATTCGACTGAAGGAGAAGTCCGAAAGAAGTTTGGCTCATGTAGAAATCTGACTGAAGGAGGAGTCTGAAAGGAGTTCGACTCTTGGAGGTATCCGACTGAAGGAGAGATCCAGAAGGAGTTCAGCTCTTAGAAAAATTTGACTGAAAGAAAGATCCGAAAGGAGTTTGGCTCCTGAAAGTATCCGACTGAAGGATAGATCCGGAAGGAGTTCAGCTCCTGGAAGAACTTGACTGAAGAAGAGATCCGAAAGAAGTTTGACTCTTATAGAAATCCGACTGAAAGAGGAGTCTGAAAGGAGTTCGGCTCCTAGAAGTATCCAATTAAAGGAGAGATTCGAAAGGAGTTCGACTCCTGAAGGAACTTGACTGAAGGAAAGATTCAGAAAGAGTTTGACTCCTAGAGAAACTTGACTAAAGGAGAGATCCAAAAAGAGTTCGGCTACTATAGAAACTTAACTGAAGGAGAGATCCAGAAGAAGTTTGGCTCCTATAGAAATTTGATTGAAGGAGAGATCCAGAAGGAGTTCGGCTCTTGGAGAAACTTGACTGAAGGAGGAGTCCAGAAGGAATTCGACTCCTGAAGGTATCCGACTAAAGGAGAGATTCGAAAGGAGTTCGATTAAGGTTCGACCGTCGGATGAGTTCGACTATTGAATGAGTTCGACCGCTGAAGGAAGAATTTTCAATCGAAGCTCCTCCAGAATTATCAGTTGCATTAGGTTAAGCATCAGGCTGGACTTCGACAGGAGCGGGATTTATCCTCAATAATAGTCCCCCCACTCTCAAGTTCAATATTCGAAGAAAGAGAGTACAAGAAAGATGACTGCCAAAATTTTTTTTTCGAACTCTACACCTATTGGGGTTGAAGCTCGGGGGAGACCTTATCTCGAGTCGAGGTTGACATTAAAGTTGAGGCTCGGAGGAGATCTTGCCTCCAACCGAGGTTGAAGTTGAAGTTGAAGCTTGGGAGAGATCTTGTCTCCAATCGAGGTTGAAGTTGAAGTTGAAACTCGGAGGAGATCTTGTCTCCAGTCAAGATCGATATTGAAATTGAAGCTCAGGAGAGATCCTATCTCCAGCTGAAGTTGAAGAAGATCTTATCTCCTATTGACATTATTGGGCATAATAGGACCGTTGTCGGGACCTCTCCTCTCATTCCGTCAAAAATGAATGAGGTCTTCGACTTTGCTCACGTTAAGACGAGGTTCTCCTTCTGTTCCTAATGGGCTATGGGGGCATATAAGGGCCATTGTCAGGGCCTCTCCTCCTATCTCGTCTAAAATAAACTAGGCTTTCGACTTTGCTCACATTAGGATGAGGTTCTCCTCCTATTCCTAACGGGCTATGGAGGCATATAAGTGCCGCTGTCAGGGCCTCTTCCTCCATCTCATCTAAAATAAATGAGGTCTTCGACTTTGCTCACGTTAGGACGACGTTCTCCTCCTATTCCTAACGGAATGTGGGGGCACATAAGAACCGTTGTTAGGACCTCTCCCTCCATCTCATCTAAAATGAATGAGGCCTTCGACTTTACTCACGTTAAGATGAGGTTCTCCTCCTATTCCTAATATGATCATTTTTTATTGTTTCTTTCTTATCATCACATAGTTTTTGCACCAAGAAACAATAATATTGAAATAAAGATGTTTTATTGAAGAAAAATTACTGGTAGTACATTCTTAGATTTTCTGAGTTCCAAGATCGTGGAAGCGTTGTTCCTTCGAACTTCTTTAGGCGATAAATTTTGGATCGGATGACCTCCTCTACTTCATACGGGCCTTTCCAATTCGAAAAAAGCTTTTCCTCACTTTGAGACTGAGAGATGGCGGTTCGTCGAAGTACTAAATTTCTCACTCTGAATGTTTTACTTTCAACTCTGCAGTTATAGTATCGGGCCATCCTTCGTCTGTAGGCCGTCATCCAAACCGAGGCTTCCTCCCTTTTTTTTTTTAGCAGGTTGAGGTTGACTCTGAGGTCCTGTGGATTATGCTGCTCATTGAAGGTCACGACCCATGCTGATGGGAGCTTAAGTCCGATTGGGACGACTGCCTCCATTCCAAAGGTCAAGACGAATGGTGTTTTCCCAGTCGATAGTTTTTGAGTAGTTCGATACGTTCAGAGGATGTGGTAGAGTTCGTCCACCTAGGTCTTCCTTGCTCTATCGAGCTTTGTCTTAATGCCTTGCAGCAGATCTGGTTGGTCACTTCAGCTTCCCCATTTATCTGTGGGTGAGCTACTGATGTGACGTGGTGGAAGATGTTTAGATCATCGCAGAACTTGACGAACCTCGTTCCAGCGAACTATTTCCCGTTATCTGTTATGAGAGTTCGGGGTAGATCGAATCGGTAGATTATTGACTTTCAAATGAAGTTTTGTACCTTGGCCTCGATAATTTTTGTTAGTGATTCGACTTCAATTCATTTGGTGAAGTAGTCAATCGCGATCAGGAGGAACTTTCGTTGTCCGAATGCTGTCGAAAAAGGGCCAAGTATGTCCATTCCCTACTGCGCAAAATGACCAAGGTGCATTTAGTGAAGTAAGCTCGAAGGTCGGCTATCTTTGTATGTTTGCATTCTTCTGACAGTGGTCATATTTTCTAACATACTCCATAGAATCATGGTACAAGATCGGTCAATAGTACCCTTACTGAAGTAGTTTTTATGACAGAAACCTGGCTCCTACATGAATTCCATAGATTCTCTCGTGCACTTTTCATAATGCGAAGTCAGCCTCTGAAGGTCGGAGATATCTCAGCAGCGATAGCGAATATGACCTCTTATACAACTTGCCCTCATACAAAACGTACCGAGAGGCTTGATTCCTGAGTTTTCGAGCTTCTTTTGGATCATGAGAAAGAACTCCCTCTTTGAGGTAGGCAACCAATGGGTCAATCCAGCTCGGCTTGAGTTCAGTCTGCATAATGATCTGTGATTCCTCCGAGCTGGGCATTTTAGAGTTTCGAAAAATACTTCTTTGGATAGTTCGGCTGGGATTGAAGTAGCCAATTTAGAGAAAAGATCGGCTCTTATATTTTTTGCCCTCAAAATCTATCGAATGCCAAAACTGTCGAAGGCTGGAGTCAAATTCTTTACTTTCTCAAGGTATTTTATCATACTTTCATTCCATGCTTCATAGTTGCCACTAATTTAGCCGACCACTAATTAAGAATCACTGTAGACTTGAAGTCGATCTACTTTTAATTCTTTTGATATTTTTAATCCGATGATTAGCGCTTCATTATTCGGCTCCATTATTAGTTGTAAAAAATTCAAAGCATAGCGCATACTCGACGATAATTTTCTTGGAGCTGACTAAGACTAATCTAGCATCTACTCCAGTGGAGTTGGATGAACCATCCACGTACAGGATCCAAAAATCTTCAAAAAGATTGGCACTCTCTTCGAGGAGGCTCGATTGCGACAACAGACTGTCGACCTCATTCTGTTCAAGCTCGGCATCATCAAAAATGGTATATTCTACTATAAAATCTATCAATATCTAGACTTTGATCGATGGTCGAGATCGATAATTGATGTCGAACTCTATGAGCTCGATCGTTCATTTTGCGATTCTTTCGAAAGCATCCGTTCGATGAAGAACTGCTTTTATTAGTTGATCCATGAGGACCGTTATGGTGTGCCTCTGAAAGTAAGGTCGGAGTCTTCTGATAGCGATTAGAAGAGAGTAGATTAATTTCTCCAGCTTAGAGTACCTGATCTCTGCATCCCTCAAGATCTGACTTATGTAGTAGACTGATCGCTGCATCTTTGCTTCCTTCTTGATTAGGACTATTGTCAAGATCGCCGAGGAGACTGCTAGGTATAAGAACAACTCTTCTCCAGGTTCAGGCTTTGTCGGTAGTGAGGGTGAGTTGAGGTAGTTTTTTAGCTTCTCAAATATCCGTTGGCACTCCATCATCCAGCAGAAGTTCTTTGGTTGCTTGAGAACTTGGAAGAAGGGCATGCATCGCTCGACCGATCTCGAGATGAAGCGATTTAGGGATGCTACTTTTTCAGTCAGATGCTGAACTTCTTTGATTATTCTTGGACCAGTCATCTTCCGAATAGCTCGAATTTTTTTTAAATATGCTTCAATCCCGCATCTTGACACCATAAATTTCAGAAACTTTTCTGAGGTCACACCAAAGATGCACTTGGTCAGGTTTAGCTTCATCTTGTGCTTCTTAAGTGCACTGAAGGTCTCTTCAAGATCGGTAAGGTGGTTTATAGAAGCTCGGCTTTTGACGAGCATGTCATCCATATACACCTCCATATTACGGTCGATCTGCTTCTTGAAGATCTTGTTGACCAAGTGCTGGTACGTTGCTCCTACATTCTTGAGCTCAAAGGATATAATCTTGTAATAGTAAAGACCACGATCAGTAATAAAAATAGTTTTCTATTCATCCTCCAGTGCCATCCATATCTAGTTATAGCCGGAGAAGACATCCATGAAGGTGAGGAGCTGATGGCCCGAGATTGCGTCTACCAGGTAATCAATCATGGGAAGAAGGTAGCTATCCTTTGGGCAGGCTTTATTCAGCTTTTTAAAGTCTATATGCATCCTCCACTTGTTATTTGCCTTTTTGACGAGGACTACGTTTGAGATCCAGGTCGGATAGTTAAGTTTATGGATGAATCCAGTTTTGAGGAGCTTGTCTACTTCTTCTACGATCACTTTCTGCCTCTTCGGGACGTGGTTACGCATCTTCTCTTTTACTGACCGATACTTAGGATCAATGGCCAGCCGATGTTTCATGACCTCGACGTCAATTCCTGACATATCCAATGGAACCCAGGCAAAGACATTCGCATTTCTCCATAAAAAGACGATGAGCTGCTTCCAAACTTCATCTTCTAGATTGGAGCTAATTTGTATGGTATGCTCCACATTTTCGTCATTCAAGGCGATGGTCACAAGATCTTCTATGGGCTTATTCCATTCTTCGGTAAGGTCATTGCGGATATCCAGCCCGTCAATAGTATAAGGGTCAGACTATTCTTTCTTATGCAGAGTGATTGAGTAGCAGTACCTTGCTAGAGCTTGATCTTCCTGACCTCTCCGATCCCGTAACTTATCAAAAATTTCATCTTCAAATAATAAGTTGATACCACTGTCCGAAGTGCATTTAGACCAGATCGATCGAAATAGCATTATAGGCAGATGGAGCCCTTACGATTAAAAAATCAACTTATGTCTTAGCTAGCTTCGGATGTTGCCCTGCAGTCACAGCCAAAGTTATTATGCCCTTAACTAGTACGGCATCATCAGTGAAGCCTATCAATGGAGAGTTCATAGGCCCCAAGTAGTTATTAAGGATATTTTTGAGTAAGCATTATAAAATAATACATCGATCGAGCTTTCATTATCTACCAAAATGCGGTGTACATCATAATCGATAATATTTAAAAAAATTATAATTGCATCATTATGCAGGAACTAGACTCTTTGAGCATCTGCCTCAATGAAGGTTACAGGTTCCTCAGTCCTCCATCTCTTCACTGATCCCTCGGATCTACCGACCTTTTCTCACCGAAGTCCCTCCGAGATAGTGTTGATGATGCCGAGAGGCAGCCGTTCTTCTTGTTGATCCTCCCCCCTCGATGGTTCAAACTACGGCAGTGTTCTTGGCCGATCTTTCCGTCCTTCAGATCGACGTCATAGGAATCGATCGAGTCTACCTCATCTGATGAGCTCTTCGATCTCATCTTGGAGCTGAATATACTCCTAAGTATCGTAATCGTGGTCACGATGATAAAGATAGAACTTGATAGGATTGTGCTTGCTAGGATGAATACGCATCTTTTTCGGTCTCAATAGTTGCTCCCTAATTTTTATCAATACTTGAGTTTTCGGAGCATTGAGAGGGACGTAGTTATGAATTTTTTGGACGAAAGAACCCCGCCGCATCCTTCTGTCGGGGCTTCCTTGCCTCCGAGCCCGAGGAGAAGTTCGGGCTCGCTTGCGCTCAGAGGAAGTTCGGGAGCATGGCCGACCTTCACTCGACTTTCCTTCCTCAGTGGGCCTGTCTGACTTATCGATTTGCCGCTCTCTAATGGCTTCATTATCCCTGGTTTGAAAGCCTCTTCAGCTCGGGCATAACCTTCAGCCCGAGCCAACATATCGATAAAGTTCCTAGGGTACTTTAGTAAATCATTCTTCCGAAGATCATCTTTGAGTGCGGCCATTGCAACTGACTCGTCCAAGTTTTGAACCTCTAATGCAGCTACATTAAATCGGATGACATAAGTCCGAATGGATTCTTTCTTCTTTTGCTTGATGTTCATCAGGAAATTCGAACCTCGATGAAAACGTCGGCTGCTAATGAAATGAGCCACAAACTAATGGCTCATCTGATCAACGAAAAAGATGATACCCAGCTTAAGGATTGAGTTAATTTCTGACTGCTCCCTTGAGGGTGGATGAAAAAGTCTGGCATAAAATGCGTCTGGCGCACCATGGAGCAACATCAACATTCGAAAGGCCTTCAGATGGTCGATCGAATAAGTGGTTCCATTGTAACTCTCAAACTAAGGAGTTCGGCGGAATCAATTCCTACATAATCGTCTGAAAAAAAGAAGGATTAATGCAGATATCGTTACCATGGGTGAAGGGAGCATGATGGAGTTTTTTAATTCATCGGCTCATTTTTTAAAGCTTTTGATCAAGGAGATCTTTACGGTCGTTGATCTCTAGAATTTTTTGATCGAGCGGGTGTGAAGCCTCTCCCTGGGTCGAGTCATGGTTTGAGCAAGGATCCTCCATCCTCTACTTTTTCTTTTCGAAGATCAGTTGTTGGGCAGCCCAAGTCCGCCATCCCAAGACCAGATCATGGGGCTTCAGAGCCTGCTCCGATCGAATTGGTGCCGGGGTCTGCCAATGTATGGCCTGCACCACCTTCGTAAGACCATGAATCTACTAAACCAGCAGGTTAAACTGCTCCGCATCTATCATGGTTGCAGATGGAGCCTGAGTTGTCAGGGCTGGAGCGAGAGCGGATAGGTCTGGATGGAATCTGATTGCAGAGGCCGTTGATCATCAGATCAAAGCTTTTCTGAGAGGCATTCTTTCTCGAGGAAGAACTCTAGAGAGGAAGAAGAGAGATCATTGTTGAGCACTCCTTTTAGAATAAAAAAACCTCAGGAATAGAGTGCCCTTCCTTTAGCACCAATTCTGTTGGTGCAGAATTTGGTTGATGTCGAATCGAGCTAGAGTTGAGGAAGAAGAGGTCACCGTTGGTGATCTGTAAAATAAAACTTTGCCCAAAGTCAGTGGTGGTGGCTCCGATAGGATCCTCCGATGATTAAGTCAGCTCTTCTGATCAATAGAAATGAAGTGCTCATGCAAGAATTCAGCAGAATTTTGAAAAGAAGAAGAGAGCTTAGAGAAAACATATCTGAAGGGTCTCTTTTTATAGACAAAGCTTATCATAACCGTCCAATAGTGGATCGCTCGAAATCATATGGAGTTTGTTATAGAGAGAGATGTCCATTATTGTGATATGGCCATTCGATAGTGGGCCGCTCGGGATCACATGGAGTTTGTTACGAAGAATGGTGTCCGTTGTCATGAAGTTGCCACTCGTTGAGATTTAATAGTCGAAGTTCGGAGGAAGCAGACGTTGGTTGGTGAAGAGCTTTAACATACATCAATTTTAGGAAAGTTCGGACTTCTAAAGGAAACACGACTAGAGGGGATCATTTGAAAGGAATGCTAGTTGAAATCTAGAAGAAACCCACTAGAGAAATTCGGATGGAGTTCGACTGATGGAGAAGTCTAGGAGGAGTCCGACTGGTGGAGAAGTTCGATCAAAGAAGAAGTCTGGAAGGAGTTTGACTCCTGAAGTTAACCGACTGAAGGAGAAGTCCGAAAGGAGTTCAGCTCCTAGAGAAATTTGACTGAAGAAGAGATCCGAAAGGAGTTCGACTTCTGTAGAAATTTGATTGAAGGAGTTCGAAAGAAGTTCGGCTCCTATAGAAATTCGACTGAAGGAATTTGAAAGGAGTTCAGCTCCTGGAGGTATCCGACTGAAGGAAAGATTCTGAAGGAGTTTGGCTCCTAGAGGAACTTGATTGAAGGAGAGATCTAGAAGGAGTTCGGCTCTTGAAAGTATTCGACTGAAGGATAGATCTGAAAGGAGTTCATCTTCTAGAGGAACTTGACTGAAGAAGAGATCTAGAAGGAGTTTGGCTCCGATAGAAATTCGACTGTAGGAGGAGCCCGGAAGGAGTTCGACTCCTGGAGGAACTTGACTGAAGGAGAGATCCGAAAAGAGTTTGGCTCCTATAAAAATTCGACTGAAGGAGGAGTTCGGCTCTTAGAAGTATCCGACTGAAGGATAGATCCGGAAGGAGTTTGGCTCCTGTAGAAATTTAACTGAAGAAGAGATCCGAAAGGAGTTCGGCTCCTATAGAAATTTGACTGAAGAAGGAATCTCCTGAAGGAACTTGACTGAAGGAGGAGTCCGAAAGGAGTTCGGCTCCTGGAGGTATCCGACTAAAAAAAAGATTCAGAAGGAGTTTGACTGGGGTTCGACCGTCGGATTAGTTCGGCTACTGAATGAGTTCGACCGCTTGAAGGGTTTGACTGCTGGAGGAAGAATTTTTGATCGAAGCTCCTCTAGGATTACCAGTTGCATTAGGCTAAGCATCAGACTGGACTTCGATGGGAGCGAAATTTATCCCTAACATCATGCAATGCTGGACTACTTCGAAAAGAGAGTGACCTTCTAGATTCCAAGGCAAGCACCATTTAGTTTCACTCGTAGTGGGTAAATATTCTTATCAGAGTTATATCCTCTATATGAGCTTGTAGAATGTTGATAAAGGATTGTGTGGGATATTTGGCTAGTGTCTTAGATGTTTAGTAGGAAGAGTTGAAGTTGGAAAGTATTGTGATGGTGAGGAAGTTTCTTGATATATTTCTAGGGGATCTACCAAGACTACCTCCAGATTGAGAGATCGAGTTCTCTATTGATCTAGTATCATGTACTAGGCATATCTCTAAAGCTCTCTATTGAATGACTCTAGCTAAATTAAAGCAACTTAAGGAGCAACTCTAAGAAATACTTGATAAGAGCTTTATTAGACCTAGTATCTCTCCATGGGGTACTCTAGTATCAAGAAGAAGGATTGGAGTCTGAAGTTATGTATTGATTACAAGAAGCTAAGTTTATGGTTAGGAATAAATATCCTCTACCAAGGATTGATGATATGTTTGATCAGCTTCAGGGTATCCAAGTATTTTTCAAAATTGATCAATAGTTTGGATATCATCAACTAAATATCAAGACTGTTGATATATCCAAAATAGTCTTCCGGACCAAATATGGGCACTAAAAATTTTACGTCATGCCTTTTAAGTTAACAAATGCTCCCTAACTTTTATGGATATGATGAACAGAGTATTCAGATTTTACTTGGATCAGTGTGTGGTTGTGTTCATACATGATATTCTAGTATGTTCTAACAGTCAGGAGAAACATGAAAGACATTTGTCAATAGTATTCCAAATACTAAGTGAGTAGAGATTGTATGCAAAGACGAAGAAGTGTCAGTTCTAACTTGAGAGTGTCTCCTTTTTTGGACACAAAATCTCGAAGAAGGCATATTTGTAGACTCAATGAAGGTAAAGAAAATTGCAGACTAGAGCCGACTAAATAATGTAATGGAGGTCCGTAGCTTCCTTAGACTAGTTGGATACTATAGAAGATCTGTAGAAAGATTCTCTCACATAGCAATGTCTCTAACCCAACTGACTCACAAAGGAACCAAATTTGATTAGATAAGGGAATATGAGAGAAGTTTTCAGTAATTGAAGAGGTGCTTGGTATCAGCTCCTATGCTTACCCTGCCATCTAGAAGTGGAGGTTTTACCATCCATAATGATGCATTTAGAAAAGGGTTAGAATGTATTACCCTACCATTTAGAAGTGGAGGTTCTACTATCTATAATGATGTCTCTAGAAAGAAGTTAAGATATATTTTTTATACATAATGGGAAGGTGTTGCCTAGCTTGACAACCCAAGAGAAGAGAGGTGAATTGAGTTTTTTAAAATTTTCAAATAAGTATGTGCAATTTTGCAAGACAATTCAAGTGAAGTATAGTGAATGCATAATGAAGTAAATGCAAGACAAAAAGAAAAAGAATTACACACACAAACATAATTACTTTTTATAATGGTTCGGTGCACACCAAGCACTTACATCTACTCCCAAAGCTATCCCTTGGGAATTCCACTATATTCCAGTAGAATACAATAAGTTTGTTTTACTAGGCTTATAAATAATCCAATTAATTTGATCCAAGTCAATTAATCAAAATCTTTACAAGCCTTTTCCTTGGGCTTCCAATCCAATTACTAGGTTTGGATCCGACCCTTCATCAAGTTTCAGTCCCTCTAAAACTTGTTACAAAAAATTTAATAAGAAGAAAATTTATAATATAAGAAAAAGCTCCTAGTTGAGTTGATGGTTGTTGTTGATACTTGCTTAGAAAAGACTTGAATGCATGCTTTCAATGCTCACTCTTTTCTCCTTAAATGCCATCACAAAACTCAAGAGAAATTGGTTGAAAAGTGGTCGAACTCTCTTGAAAGCAGTAAGTGTTGAATATTGGGCCTCTTTTCCTTTAAAAATATTCTCTTTCTTTTTTTAAAAAAATCTTCTCTTGTCAAAATTAAATTTCTATCAAGTTTGATCACTTTTGAACCCATTTCTAGCTATTTTTGATCATTGAAGATGAAATATAGCCATCGAAAAAATATCTGGATGAAATAGGATCTTTTGCAGAACTAGCCATTCGAACTGTCGCAAGCTTAAGACTCAACTCATAGTAACCACGAGTCGACTTGTGAAGGTCCAAGAGTCAACTCATGCAATTCATGAGTCGAATCTTCTTTAGATCTTCCAAATTCATCTTTCTATTTCCCTTGAGAGGTTGGCTCGATAGATGACGAGTTGACTCATCCAAGTCTAGGAGTCAACTTGCCATATCTATGAGTCAACTCTTACAGGTTGTACCAAAAATATGCTTTTTGTTCTACTGAGAGAGTCGGCTCATGCCAACCATCAGTCAATTAGTTGCATACAAAACCTGCGTGCTAGTCCCAGAATGTGCCAAAGTCAACTCCTTTATGTCATGAATCGACTTGTCGTTCTCAATTTATCTTTTCTTATAAAATCCATCTTCAAACTTGATTTTTCTTGATTCAAACTTCTTCCAAGATATCTCAAAGCTTGTCAAAAGTATCATCATCTTATGTAATCATTCTCAAAACAAACTCTAAAGACATTAGATCATTTTTATACTTCAATATTTTGTAATCATCAAAATTATTTCTTGGAATCAACAATCTTTTTCTTTCTGATAATGATAAAATATTGGGCATAAAAATCAAGAAATAACATAGAGTTCGCTTGAGGTAACATAGTGTATCACTTAAGATTTATAAACATCATTAGTATATCAAAAGGATAAGAAACATAGCTTTCTTCATAGAATTCTAATAATTTTCAACGTAAAACACTACTTAACTAAAACAATAAAGTTGATATGGGGCAATGGTCCTAACACTTGGTATTAAAACAAGATTATAAAAATGGAAAAAAAAAATATTACAAATTTTGAAACTCTCCCACTTTTGTAAGGAATTTAAACTTTCAATGTCCCAAAGGGTTACCTTCCTTTGATTACTCCCCCTTAATTTATGCTTTTAGTGTTTTAAGTTTTAAATTTGAAACTCTCCTCCTTTTAAGCTATTAGTATTCCAATTTTTGTCTAAGTCATGGCTTTTATATGCTCAATATTATTATCTCTCTCCCTTTTTGTCATCAACAAAATAATGAAACAAAAATAGATAAAGTCAATGCATACGAGACAAATACTGAAAATGATAAGTATTTCATTCCAAAATCCATACATCGTTACAGAAGATGTATTGTGTATAAAAAGTTGCTTTCAACAATACATTAAAGATACTATCCTAGATACAGGATTTGTATAAAACTAAACAAGATAAATACAAATAGTTAAAATAAAGGCAACTAAGATAGCCTAAACCTATATAATCTACTCATCATTAGAAGGGAGGTTAATGTGACTCGATGCACCTGCTCTGGATGATGAGGAAGCAGTTCTCTTGCTTTGGATTCTCATGAGGGCCCTAGACGAAGAGAGAGGAACCCTATGGCCAGCCTAACTACAGAACTAAATGGTGGCCTAGGGGTGGGCTATGGTTGTGGCTGAGACTGTGTAGGCTATGGTCTCAAGGGTGAGAGACGAGCAAAAATGATCCCTATATGAAAGTTCATATCCATCTCATAGCCACTATTAAGATGCCAATATTATCCTGCTCTGAAATAATAGCGTTGTCGATCTTCCTGGATAGCTATGCGGTCTCTTGGGTCAACTTAGCGATGGTGCTCGGATCCTCGATTCTCTAGTTGTGTTATCACTCTAGAGCTTCAATCCTTTGGGATAGCTGACTCATCTCATGCTTGAGCTCATCGTGATTCCTCTAAAAATCTTGCCTGAGCTCAGTCTGGTGGTGTAGCATGTCCTATCTGAAGTTAGAAAATAATGAGTCTAGCCTTTAGAGAATGATATCCATCAATGCTGCTGAATTGCTACATGCTGCCCGAGATGGGTGGGGATGGTGGAGAAGCATGTGCTAGCTCTATTGCTACTGCTAGTGGAGGAGATGATGGTGGACTCGGGGCCATCCTCTCATCCTGAGGCCCACTCGGGCTAGCCTTATCATCTTCATCATCTTTGATCGGCTCCTACCCCGAACCTCTCCCTCCAGGTCAACCTCAAACTCTCTAAAATTTAGTGTGAAGACCATTCCATAGGGGAGACATGCTCTGGCCCTGCCCGCAGCTTCCTTAATCTGCTCTAGCATTATATGAGGCAGGTTCATCGAGATGCCTTGAATCAAATAGTATATAACTACTATGTCTCACTCAATCACCCAGTCAAATTAACTGATTTTAGAAAGAAGATCTAGCTCATGATGTGGTGCAGCAAACACATCTTGACGGAGAGCTGATTGGCTAATAGAATGTCAATATCACTCACATCATTTATATCCAAAATATACTTTAATCCCTCACTTTTGTTGCTCAATTTGGGAATGCAAACACCTATCCTAGGCATAACCAAAAGATATCCCAATCTTCTCTCACTCAAAACAATCAAAACACCCTTGACTAAAGATTTTATGGACATCCCGACGTTGATCCTCAAGTTCTCAAAGAACTCTCTCACATGGTTAGAGTAAGTAGGTACCTTTAATGAGTATATTATTTCCTAACCTTATTGGCAGATCCAACTCCTTATTTGAAAATTTTCTTGCTCAGAAAAGTTGAAGTCGACTTTTCTTCTTATGGTTACAACACGGGTGGCCATTGGAGCTCAAGGAGGTGGAGAAAATGATAGTGAAGATGCAACATGGAGCTCTTTGGGTCTTCCTAGCTTTGGATCTCCTCTTGGATTTTTCTTCTACCCTAGGTCTTTTGCGCACTGCAAATCTCTTTCTAGGACCCATTTTTGCTCGAATCACCCAAGAAATCAAAGAGAAATGGCAATAGAAGGGGGTTTGGAGGGTTGGAAACGAGCCAAGAGGGTTTGAGAGAGAGCTGACTCAAAGGAATAGTGAAAGGGAAAAATGAATAGGGCTATCGGGTTGCCCATTAAAAAATGGTATCCTAATGATCAAGTCGACTTGCGAAACCCTGAGAGAGTCAACTCGACTTGTAGTCACCTACTCAAGTTGACTCAAGCCCTATCTCAGATTTAGAAATCAAACAAAATTAAGTTTGAATTGATTTCAAAGATCCTAAGATGACTCAAGTTAATAAGAATAGAAAGAATTTACATGAAAATATCAAGAAAACAAGGTAAGGCAAGAGATTTTTAGGATCTGGCTTGCTATTCTAAAAAGGATCACAAATCCCTAATTCTCCTCTAATCATACTAAATCGATCCTCATTTAAGGATTTGATAAAGATATCCACTAATTGATTATCAGTACGCAAATTCAAGCATAATATCCTTATTTTGAATATGGTCTCTTATGAAATAATGTCTTATTTCAATGTATTTGATTCTAGAGTGCTAAACATGATTTTTAGTTAAGTTTACTGCACTAGTGTTATCGCATCTTATTGGAATCTTATTTTATTTAATGCTAAAATTCTCAAGTTATTGCTTAATTTAAAGAATTTGAGGATAGCAACTGCCGACTGCAACATACTCGACCTCAACCATGGACAATGCTACCAAATTTTGCTTTTTGCTAAACTAAGAGATTAAGTTCAATGCTAGAAATTGGCAAGTTCTACTAATACTTTTTCTATCAATTTTATATCTACTATAATTAGCATTTGAATATCCAATTAAATTAATTAAGGAATACATATAGTACCATAATCCTAAGTTTTGTGTATATGATAAGTATCTAAGTATTCTTTTAACAGCAAGCATATGAGATTCTTTAGAATTTGATTGAAATTTAGCACATATATATACACTATATAGTATATCCGATCTACTTACAGTAAAATAAAATAAAGAATCGATAATACCTTGATAAAGTTTTTGATCAATACTTTTATCATTTTCATCCTTTTCAAGTCTGCATGAGGGGCTCATGGATATGCCAATTTCTTTTGCACTCTCCATCCCAAACTTTTTGAGTATCTTCTTGACGTACTTAGTTTGGTCTATCAAGATTTTTTTCTTTATTTATTTGATTTGAATTTCAAGAAAGAAGTTTAGCTCCCCCATCATGCTCATTTCAAATTTATCCTATATTAACTCAGCAAACTCTTGGCAAAGATCTTCATTAGTAACTCTAAAAATAATATCATCAATATGTATTTGAACTACTAGCAAATCATTTTCTTTTTTTTTTTTCAAAAATAGAGTTGTATCTACATTACTTCTAGAAAAGTTATTTCAAGTAGGAATTTACTTAGCCTTTCATACTAAGCCCTAAATACTTATTTTAGACCATACAATGCTTTGTTAAGTTTGCAAATATGGATAGAAAATGCATGACTTTCAAAACTAGATGGTTATTCCATAAAAATCTCTTTATTAATATAACCATTTAAAAATATACTTTTGATATGCATTTGATATACTTTAAAATTCATGTAGCATGCAAATATAAGTAATAATCTGATTGCTTTTAATCTAGCATATAAGCATAAGTTTCATCAAAATCTATTTTTTCTTCTTGGTTATATCCTTTTGCAACTAATCATGTTTTATTTCAAACTATATTGCCATTTTCATCCAATTTATTTCTAAATTCTCATTTAGTGCCTATTATAGGATAGTCAATTGGTCTGCTTTTTAAGGTCCAAACATTTTTCCTATCAAATTGATTCAACTCCTCTTGCGTAGCAAGCATCCAATTTGAATCATTTTTCAGTTGCTTCAATATATTTTGGTTCAATTTGACAAACAAAGGCAAGATAATCATAAGTATTTTAAGAGAAACTCTTATTCTTACCTCTTGTGAAGGATCACCTATGATGAGATCTTTTGGATAATGGTGTGCGTTCCTCCACTCCTTGGATAGATCATCATGTTCATTGTTGACTTCTTCTTCAAGGATACTTTTAGGTTCATCATCCTTAATTTTCTCACTTTTATCTTGATTGGGCTTGTCCTTTAAGTTGAGTTCTTTCATTTCTTCTTTTAAAATTCCTGTATCATCATTAATAATATCTTCTTTTCTAGAAGATAGATCATTAGCTTCATCAAACAAAATATGTATAGATTCTTCAACAATCAATATTCGTTTGTTGAAGACTCTATAGGCCTTCCTGGATGTGGAGTATCCAAGAAAGATATCCTTATCCGACTTGACATTAAGTTTATCTAAATTTTTTTTTTCATTATTCAAAATAAAACATCGATATAAAAAAATATGAAAATAGCTAATATTAAGCTTCCTACCTTTGTAAAGCTCATAGGAGATTTTCTTTAAAATCAATCAGATCAAAACTCGATTCAAAATGTAATATATAGTATTTATGGTTTCAGCCTAAAAGAATTTTGGGAGACTCCATTTACACAGCATGGTACGAGCTATTTCTTTTCAAGTTTGATTTTTTTTTTTAACTACTCTATTTTGTTGAGATGTTCTTGGTATAGAAAAGTTATATTCAATCCCATGTTAATTGTAGAAATTATCAAAGTTTTGATTTTCAAATTTAGTATCGTGATCATTTTGAATACAAACAATGGTTGAATTCTTTTTATTTAAAATTTTTCTATAAAACTTTGAAAAAGTAGTGAAGGCTTCATCTTTATGTACCAAAAATAAAATCCATGTAAAATATGAAAAGTTATCTATGATCACAAATTCATACTTTTTTCTTCCTAGCCTTGTTGTCCTAGTGGATCCAAATAAGTTTATGTGAAGCAATTTTAAGGGCCTAGAAGTTGAAATAATATTTTTGGATCTGAAAGATCCCTTAATTTATTTTTCATATTGGTTTGCATCATAAATCTGAATCTTTTTCAAAATTCATTTTAGGTAAATCTTTAACTAAGTCTTTTGTAATCAATTTTAAAATTATATTCATGCTAGTATGATCTAGTCTATGATGCCACAATCAACTAGTCTCTTTAATTTTGGCATCCATTGTAATAAGGCATTCACCACTCTTCATGACAATCTTATCAAAATCAACCATGTAGATGTTGTTATGCCTATGTCCAATGAATTTTATACTTTCATCAAAGGGAATAGAGATAATGCACGTGGATGATTCAAAAATAATCTTAAAATCTTTGTCACAAAGCTAACTAATGTTTAGCAAATTATGCTTTAAACTATCAACTAATAGAATATTTATAATAATGTAGAAGGATTAATTTTTATTTTACCAATGTCTATGATTTTTTCTTTGTCATTATCGCTAAAGATAACTACCTCTCCTTCCTTTTTCTTAAGATTAATAAGTTGATTCTTGTCATCCATTATATGTCTTGAACAGCCGCTATAAAGATATTATTTTTTTTTGGCTCCATTAGTTGTAAGACACTCTTGCAAAATAGTCAAGTAGCTGATTTAGGTACCAATGCTTTCTTGGGTTCTTTAGGGTTAGCACTTAAGGTTCCTTTTGGAATCTATTTTTTTTTTTTTGACTACTTCGGTATTTGATTTTCTAAAATTGCATGAGTAAGCTTTATATCCTAATCTACCATAACAAAAATAAGTGATATTTGAAGTGGTATGCAATGAAGGAGTAGTGAAAAAGTTTTTTAAAAGCTTTTGCTTGTTATTAGGTTTAAATCTAATACCGCTTTATCAAAAATAACCTTTCGGTTGCTTAGGATCATTTGTAATTTTTCAGAACTGCATATGAAATTGTTAACTAAAGATTTTAGTTGTTTCCACTTCTTTCTTTAAGGTCTTGTTTTCTTCCAATAAGAGTTTGTTGTTTTGCAAAATTTCTTCCTTTTCTTTAGCTAAAGATACATTTTTTATTTTTAAATCCTTATTTTTTAGGATTATTTTTTTTGAATTCATCAAGTAATTCATGAAATGCATCTTTAGCTCGTCAAATGTGAAGTCCAAGGTGAGTTCAAATGTTATCTCATCATCTTATGCCATTTGACACAAGTTTACAACATCATGGTCCTCTCCAACTGAACTAGACTTATTATTGTTGCTACATATGAAGACCATTGCTTTCTTCTTAGTTTTCTTGAATATTTTCTTTAGGATGGGATAGTCAGCTTTGAAATGGGTCGACTTTTTGTATTTATAGTAAATGGGCTGCTCCTTCTTGTCTGTCCTTGCTTGAATTTTTCTTAGCTATTAATCTTTTCTTAAAGCCTTTCCTTCTCCTTATGAACATTTTGAATTTTTTGGTCATTAAAGCCATGTCTTTATCACCTTCATCTTCTTCGAATGACTCCTCATCATCCTCATCAGTTGCCATAGATTTAAGGGCAATGGTCTTTTTCTTTTTGTCCTCCTCATCAATGTGTTGTTTCATTGCTAGCTCATGAGTCATTAGGAATCTAAGAAGCTTCTCAAGTGCTAGCTTGTTTTAGTCCTTTGCTTCTTAAATAGCAATAACTTTGGCTTCCTATATTCTAGGTAATGATCTAAAAATTTTTCTCATCAAATCATTGTTAGAATATGGCTTACCAAGACTTTTAAGGCCATTGGTAATTTCAGTAAAACATATAAACATATAAGTGGTAGATTTATTGGTTCCATTTGAAATAATTTATATTTATGCATTAACATGTTAATTTTTGATTTCTTGATTTGATTTGTGCCTTCATGCATGACCTCAAGTCTATCTTATATCTCCTTAGCCGAGCTACAAGTGGAGATGTGGTTAAACTTGTTTGTATCTAAGATACAATACAAGACTTTCATTGCCTTGGCATTTTACTGGATTAATTTTTTATCCATTTCATCCCAATCCTTCTCTGACTTGAGACTATCATGCCATTGATAATGATAATGGGTGTATGTGGACCATTGATTATAAAACTCCATAAGTCATAATCAAAAGCTTAGATAAGGATGGATGTGCAAGCTTTCTAATAGATATAATTAGATCCATTGAAAAGATGTGGTCTATTAGTGGATTGCCCTTCGGCAAGTGATCCACCCTATTGAGTTGCCATGATATTTTTTGTTGATCGTTAGATCAAATTCTAGTGGAGAACTAAGCTTCGATATTATTTGTTGCCCAACTAGACAACCCAAGAAGAGGGGGTGAATGGGGTTTTTTTTAAATTTTCAAACAAGCATATGCAATTTTTTCAAGATAATTCAAATGAAGTACAATGAATGCAAAGTAAAGTAATGCAAGATAGATCAAAGAAAAAGAATCATACACACAAATACAACAACTTTTTGTAGTGATTCGATGTACACCAAGCATTTACGTCTACTTCCCAAGCTACCCCTTGAAAATTTCACTCTATTTTAGCAAAATATAGCAAGTTTATTTTACCGGACTCACAAACAACCTAATAGATTTTATCTTGATCAACCAATCAAAATCTTTATAAGCCTTTTTCTTAGGCTCCCAATCCAATTACTGGGTTTGGATTAGATCCTTCCCCAAGTTTTAGTCTCTCTAAAATTTGTTATAGAAAAATCAATAAGAAGAAAATTTATAATACAAAAAAATGCTGCTAGTTTAGTTGATGGTTGTCATTGATGCTTGTTTCGAGAAGACTTGAATGCTTAGTTTTAATGCTCACTCTTTTCTCCTTGAATGCCCTCACAAGAATCAGGAGAAATTGGTTAGAAAGTGTTTGAACTCTCTTGAAAGCAGTAAGTGCTGAATATTAGATTTTTTCTTCTTTGAAAATATTCTCTCTTTTTTTCTTGAACTTTCTCTTGTCAAACTTAAATTTCCATCAAATTAATTTGATCACTTTTGAACCCATTTCTAGCCATTTTTGACATTTGGAGATGAAATATAGTCGTTGAGAAAAAATCTGGATGAAATAGGATCTCTTACAAAATTGGCTGTTTGAATTGTCAAAAGCTTATGAGTCGACTCGTAGTGACCAGTCAACCGATGAAGATCAAAGAGTTGACTCGTGTAGTTTGTAAGTTGGCTCTTTTTCAGTTCTTCAAAATTTATCTTTCTATTTTCTCTAAGTGAGTAGGCTCATTAGATGAGGAGTCGACTCATTCAAGCCTAGAAGTTGACTCGCCATATCCATGAGTTGACTTTTGCAAGTTGTGCCAAAAATATGCTTTCTATCCCACTAAGAGAGTCGGCTCATGCCAACCATGAGTTGACTCACCAGCATGCCAAACCTGCATGTCAGTTCCAGAATGTGCCAGAGTTCACTCCTCCATGTCATGAGTCAGCTTGCCATTCTCAATTTGGCTTTTCTCATAAAATCCATTTCCAAACTTGATTGTTCTTGATTCAAACTTCTTCCAAGAGATTTCAAAGCTTGTCAAAAATGTCATCATCCTACATAATCATTCTTAAAGCAAACTTCAAAGATATTAGATCATTTTTATACTTTAATATTTTATAATCATCAAAATTATTCCTTGGGGTCAATAAAAGGTAGTAGCATATGCCTCTAAACAGCTTTGGGGTTGGCTATAGTAGTTTTTGTCCTAAAGATTTAGAGATACTATCTATATAGAGTACTATATGAAATTTTTATGGATCATAAGAGCCTCAAGTATATATTCACACAAAAGAAGTTGAACTTGGGATAAAAAAGATGGTTAGATTTGATTAAGAATAATAATTGATCATTAATTACCATCCCAAAAAAAGTGAATGTCGTGGCAGATGCTTTAAGTAGGAAATTCATGAGTGATCTAGCAGTCTCAATCACTTTACAGGTATACATTCTTTAGGATCTAAAAAGATTACGCATTGAGGTATGGCTGTACAATACTGAAGCCTTGCTCACTACTCTTAGTATGCAACCTATCTTGATTAATAGAATCAAATTATCCCAAAAAAATGATCCAGAGTTACAAAGGAGGAGAAGAGTACAATCGGGTGTGGCATCTGAGTGTAGAATTCATAAAGATGGTCCTTGAGGTTCTATAATAGGCTATATGTTCCAAATGATGCAAAGCTGAAGAGAGAAATTATATTGGGGGTTCACAACTCCACCTACACTGTACATCTTGAGAGTACAAAAATATATAGAAATCTCAAAGAAAAAATTTGGTGGAGTGGTATGAAAAGGAAAGTTGCTCGGTTCGAGTGTTTGACTTATCAATAAGTGAAAGCTGAGCATCAAAGGCTAGTAGGACCACTACAACCCCTAGCTATTCCAGTGTGGACATGGGTGCATATAATGATGGATTTTATCTTGAGGCTACCAAGGACTTTTAGAGGATATTATGCTATCTGGGTGATTGTAGACCGACTGACTAAGTCAGCACATGTCTTGCCTATCAAAGTCAGTTTCTTTTTGGAAAGATTAACCAAGTTGTATATAGATGAAATTGTAAGGCTTTATGATACTCCAATATCTTCCGTATCCGACAAAGACATGAGATTTGTCTCTCAATCTTTCATTCTTAGATAGATGGTCAATCAAAGAAAATAATTCAGACCCTAGAAGATATATTGAGGGCATGTGTGCTAGATTTGAAGGGATCTTGGGATGAACATTTACCATTAGTTAGTTTGCATATAATAAAATTTATCATGATAGCATTCAAATGGCTCCCTTTGAAGTCTTGTATGGGGAAAGATATAGGACCCCTATATGTTGGGATGATATTGGTGAGAGGAGGCTATTGGGATTAGAGATTTTTCAGCAAATAGTAGACAAGATCTAGCTCATCAGAAAGTAGCTCTATTCAATTTAAAGATAATAGAAGAGCTATGTTGACAATAGGAGAAGAGAATTATAATTTCAAATGGAAGATCACATATTCCTCAAGGTATCTCCTACTAAGGGCGTGGTAAGATTTGGGATATGAGATAAGCTAAGTCTTAGATATATGAGTCCCTTTGAGATCTTGGAGAGGATTGGAGTGGTAGCTTACCATCTTATGTTAACTCAAGGAATGATTGTAATGATTATAAAATATTAGAGTATAAAAAGGATCTAATATCTTTGAAGTTTGCTTTGAGAAAGTATTTGTAAGAAGACAAAGTCTCTCATAAGTTTTGAAACCATTTAGGATAAGTTTGGATCTTAAATGTCAAGTTCGGAGATGAATTCATTGAGAAAAGCCAGTTTGAGAATGAGTAGTTGACACATGCTTGGGATGACTTGACTTTGGCATGTAAAGGGACTGGCATGCAGGACTGACACATACTATGAGTTGACTCTTGGAACCAACAAGTTGACTTTCTTAATAGGATAGAGAACTAGTTTTTGACACACCCTGCAAAAGTTGACTCATGAATTTTGCGAGTTGACTCCTAAACTTGGACGAGTTGACTCTTTATTCTAGCGAGCTGACTCTCTTAGGGCAGATGGAAAGATGTTTTTCAAAGGCCTAAAGGTGAGCTAACTCTTGTTCTGTATGAGTTGACTTTTGGCCTTCACGAGTCGACTCTTGAGCTATATGAGTTGACTCCACTCCTGAGCCACTAATAGTTCAAATGACTAGTTCTAAAGAAGATCCTAAATCATCCAGAAATATTTGCAACTACTAGTTTTCATCTCCAATAGACAAAAATGGCTAGAATTGGGTTCAAAGTGCATTAAACTTATTGAAAATTGAAAGAAGATATGAGAGAAATCAAGTAAACATTAGAGAAAACATATTCAAAGAAAAAGAGCTTTATTTTTCAGCATCCAAGTGCATTCAAGGGTGTTCTTCAATTCTCAATCACTCTTGAATTTTGTGAGGGCAATCAAGAAGAGAATAGTGTACATTAAGTGTAAACCTTTCAAGTCTTCTCCAAGCAAGCATCAATGATAATAATCAGCTTATTAAGGAGCTTTTCTTCTATCATAAAAAGTCTTCATTTATGAATTTGTTGTAACAAGTTTCAGAGGCTTTGAAACTTGGGAAAAGGTTTGATCCAAATCTATGAATTGAATTGAGAGCCTAGAGAAAGGCGTATAAAGATTTTGATTGGTTGACCTAGATTAAAATTAATTAGTTATGTATAAGTCTAGTAAAACAAATAGGTTGTAATCTTTGAGATTATAGTGAAAATCCTAAGAAGAAGCTTAGGAAGTGAATGTAGGTGCTTGGAGTGCACTTATATATATATAGTTGTGTTTGTGTGTGTGGCTCTTTATCTCTATTTGCATATCTTAATACCTTGCATACATAGTACTTTAGTTAACTTGTGTTGCAAACTAACACATACTTGTTTAAATTTTTGAAAACCCAATTCACCCCCTACTCTTGGGTTGTCTAGTTGGGCAACAAGTAGTATCATAGTTTGATACTTAGCTAAATTTGATCTAACGATCAAGAAAAAGATCAATGACAACTTAATTAGGTACTTTACTTGCCAAAGGATAATCTATAAATAGACCATCTCTTTTCAATAGGTCTAATTACACTTATTGAAAAGCTTGCATGTATATTTTTATCCAAGCACTTGATTATAACCTATGAAGTATCAATTAGTGGCTCACACACATCCATTGTCATTATCAATGGCATTGCTTCTTCTAAGTCGGAGAGAGATTGGGATGAAGAGGACAAAAAATTAGTCCAACTAAATTTCAAGGCCATGAATGTATTGTATTATGCCTTGAATGCAAATGAGTTTAACTGCATCTTCACTTATAATCCTGCAAAGGAAATATGGGATAGACTTGAAGTTACGTATAAAGGCACAAACTAAGTTAAAGAATCAAAAATCAACATGCTTGTGTATAAATATGAGTTATTTAAAATAGAACCAAATAAATCTATCACTGATATATTTACATACTTTTTCGAGATTATAAATGGCCTTAAAAGTCTTGAAAAATCTTATTCTAACAGTGATCTTATGAGAAAAATTCTCATATTTTTGTCTAAAACATGGAAAGCCAAAGTGACTGCCATAGAAGAGACAAAAGGCCTCAAAAAATTACCTCTTCAAGAGTTGCTTGGATCACTGATTACACATGAGTTAGTAATAAAGCAACATAATAATGAGGAGGGTTGAAAAAAGAAAATAATTGCCCTCAAATTTATGGTGAATGATGAGGATGACGAAGAATCATGCGAAGAAGAAGAAGGTGATAAAGACATGGCCCTAGTCATCAGAAGATTCATAGGTAGAAAGAGGCAAGGATTCAAGAAAAGAACATTAGCCAAGGAAGAACCAAGCAAAGATAAAGACAAAAAGAAGGAGCAACCTCTTTGCTATGAATGCAAGAAAATTAAGGCAATTCAAAGTCGACTGCCCAATCTTAAAGAAATTTTACAAGAAGACCAAGAAGAAAATAATGGTCGCCATATGGAGCAATAGTGAGGAATCTAGCTTAGATGAAGAAGATCAAAATATTGTAAACTTGTGTCTCATAATATAAGATGATGAAATAAAATTTGAATATATTTTAGATTTTATATTTGATTAATTTCAAGATGTATTTCATGAAATGCTCGATGAATTCAGAAAAATTAGTTTTAAAAATAAGAATTTGAAAATGAAAAATTAATCTTTATCAAAAGAAAAGAAGAGATTTTACAAAATAATAAGATTTTGATGGTATTAAATAACTCTTTAAAGAAGGAAGTATAAAACTTGGACCTTTAATTGATAAGTTTATTTGTAGTTCTAAAAAACTTTAATTGATCTTGAGCAACCAAATGGCAGTCCTTGATAAAGTTGATCTTAGTTTTAATCCTAATAACAAACAAAAGTTTTTGAAAAGTTTCTTCACTAGCTCCTCATTGCATGCAACTTCAAAAATTACTTATTTTTGTTGTGGAAAGTTAGAACATAAAGCTTACTACTGTAATTTTAGAAAGTTTAGTGATATAGTAGTTAAGAAAGTTTGGATTCCAAAATAAACTTTAGTTACTAACCTTAAAGGATCCAAGAAAGCTTTGATACCTAAATCAACTACTTGATTATTTTGTAGGAGTGTTTTGCAGCCCAAAGAGCATAAAGAAGATTGTACCTTGATAATGGCTATTCAAGATACATGACGAGTGATAAAGACTAATTTATCACTCTTGAGAGAAAGAAAGAAGTAGTCATCTTTGGCAATAAGGGTAAGGAGAAAATCATTGAAATTAGTAAAATAAATATTACTCCTATTTTTATTGAGAATGTTCTATTAGTTGATAGTTAAAAATATAATTTTCTTAGTATAAGTCAACTTTATGACAAAGGTTTTAAAATTACTTTTGAATCTTCCATGTACATTGTCTCTAGTCCTTTTGATGAAGGTATAAAGTTCATGGGACATAAGAGTGGCAACATCTATATAATTGATCTTAATGAGAATATCATAAAGAGTGGTCAATGTCTAGTTGTAATGGATGCCAAAATCAAAGAGACTAACTAGTTATGGCATCATAGACTAAGTCAAACTAGCATGAATATAATTTAAAAATTGATTGCAAGAGACTTAGTTAAAGGTTTGCCAAAAATGAATTTTGAAAAGAATCGAATTTGTGATGCATGCCAATATGAAAAATAAACTAGAAGATCTTTCAAATGCAAAAATATTGTTAGACTTCTAGGCTCTTAGAATTGATTAAAATGGACTTATTTGAATCCATTAGGACTACAAGCTTGAGAGAAAAAATATATAGACTTATGATTATAGATGATTTTTTATGTTTTATATGGATTCTATTTTGGCATATAAAGATGAAGTCTTTTCAATATTTTCAAAATTTTATTAAAAAGTTTTAAATGAAAAGAACTTAACCATTATTTGTATTTGAAGTGATCATGGCACCGAATTTAAAAATCAAAGTTTTAAAATTTTCTACAATAAAAGTAGTATTAAATATAATTTTTTTGCACAAAAAATATCCCAATAAAATCAAGTTGTTGAAAAAAAATCATACTTTAAAAGAAATGATCCATACCATGTTATGTGAAGGGAGTCTCTCAAAATATTTTTAGGCAGAAGCCATAAATACTATTTGGTACATTTTAAATAGAGTTTTGATCTGACTAATCTTAAAGAAAACCCTCTATGAGCTTTGGAAAGGTAGAAAATCTAATATTAGCTATTTTCATATTTTTAATTTTCAATGTTTTATGTTAAATAATGATAAAGATAATTTAGATTAATTTATTATTAAGTTGGATGAGGGTATCTTTCTTAGATACTCTACATCTAGTAAGACTTATAAAGTTTCAACAAATGAATATTGGTTGTTGAAGAGTCTATACATTTTATGTTTGATGAAACTAATGATTTATCTTTAAGACAAAAAGATATTATTGATGATGATGTAGCAATTTTAGAAAAATGGATGAAGAAACTCAACTTGAAAGATAAGTCAAATCAAAATGAAGAAAAAGAAAAACCAAAGTTGATGAACAAGAGAAGAAACTTGAAGAAAATATCAATAAGGTGCATGATGACTTGTCCAAGGTGTGGAGGTTTGCACATAGCCATCCAAGGGGCTTCATCATAGGTGATCCTTCATAAGGAATAAGAACAAGAGCTTCTTTTAGAGATATCTATGATCATCTAATATTTGTTTCTCAAATTGAATCCAAATATATAGAGGAAGCTAAAAATGATTCAAATTGGATGCTTGGTATGCAAGAGGAGTTGAATCAATTTGAGAGGAACAAAGTCTAGACCCTAGTTAGTAGGCTTATTAACCATCCCATCATAGGAACAAAATAGATATTTAGAAACAAATTGGATGAAAAAGGCAACATAGTTTGAAATAAAGTAAGATTAGTTATAAAAAGATATAATCAAGAAGAAGAAATGGATTTTAATGAAATATTTGCTCCTATAGCTAGATTAGAAACTATTAGATTATAACTTATATTTGCTTGCTACATGAATTTTAATTATATTAAATAGATATAAAAAGTGCCTTCTTGAATAGTTATATTACTGAAGAAATTTTTGTAGAGCAACCAACTAGTTTTGAATATTATGCTTTTCCAAACCATGTTTTCAAACTCCACAAAGTACTATATAGTTTAAAAACAAGCACTAAGAGCATTGTATGATATATTGAATAAATTTCTGCTTGAAAATAATTTTACTATTGATAATGTAGATACTATACTCTATTTTTAAAAAGAAAAAAATAATTTCCTAATAGTTCAAATATATATATGTAGATAACATTATTTTTAGAGCTATTAATAAAACTCTTTGCCAAGAATTTACTAAGTTAAGCTAGAGAGAATTTGAGATGAGCATGATGGGGGAGTAAATTTCTTCCTCGGTCTTTAAATCAAATAAACAAACAAAAAAAAATTATCAACTAAACTAAGTACATCAAGTAGATACTCAAGATGTTTGGATTGAAGAATACAAAAAAAAATTAGCACACCAATGAGCCCCTCATGTAGACTTGACAAAGATGAGAATAGTGAAAGTATTGATCGAAAGCTTTATCAAGATATCTTTACTTTACCTTATCTAAAGTAGGTCGGATATAATATTTAGTATATGTATATATGCTAGATTTCAGTCTAATATTAAAGAATCACATATATTTGTTGTTAAAAGAATACTTAGATATTTAATGGGTACTCAAAATTTAGGTTATAGTATTTTAAGTAATCATCTATTGATTTGATTGCATATTTTGGTACTAATTATGGTAGATATAGAATTGATAGAAAAAGCACTACTGAAACTTACCAATTTTTAGGATTAAACTTAATCTCTTGACTTAGTAAAAAGCAAAACTCAGTAGCTTTGTCAACAACTGAGGCTGAGTATATTACAGTCGAAAGTTGCTGTACTCAAATACTTTAGATTAAGCAATAACTCAAAGATTGTATTATCAAACAAAATAAAATACCTATAGATATGATAACACAAGTGCTATAAATTTAACTAAAAATCCTATTTAACACTTAAAAACTAAATATATTGAAATAAGATATTACTTCATAAGAGATCATGTACAAAATAATTTTATATGCTTGATTTTTATATGTATTGATAAACAACTAGTGGACCTTTTTATCAAATTCTTAAGTTAGGATAGATTCTATATGATTAGAGGAGAATTAAGAATTTGTGATCCCTTTTAGATAGTAAGCTCAATCCCAAAATACCTGGATTTTTTTTATTTTGTCAATCATTTCTAAGTCAATCCTTCCAAATCTCATTGATTCGAGTCATCTTAGGTTATTTAGGATCATCTTTTTGATCAACATGAGTTGATTTCTCAAACTAAGACCGGGCTCAAGTCGACTCTTGTAGAGATTGTGAGTCAACTCATAGCTCGAGTCGACTCTATCAAGAAAGTTCAAGTCGACTCATCCATCGGAATTTCATTTTTAATAGAACTTTCAAAAGCTCTATTCTCTTTCCAACTTAACTATTTATCCGAGCCTTCTCTTCCAAAACCCTTCTCGACTCCTCTCCCAGTTCTAAACCCTATTACATTGCCATTTTCCTTAGTTTTTTGGGTGGAATCGTGTGAGATGGATCCTAGGAAGCAAGTTTCCATCAGTGCTAAAAAAGCTAAAGTTAGAGAAACTTTTGAGCACCAGGCTAAAGCAAGAAATGACACCGAGGAGCACCAAGCTGTGCCTTCTCCTTCTCTTTCCCCACCTCCCTCTGCATCAATGGCTACACGGGTTGTTACTACTAGGAGAAAAGTAGATTTCAACTTTCTTGAGTGGAAAAAATTTAGAATCAAAAGTTGGATTCGGCAGCAAGGATGGGAGAAGATCTGCTCCCTTAAGGTACCCACTTATCCAAGGTTAGTCAGGGAATTCTTTGAAAATTTAAGGATAGGTATTGGTTCATTGGAGTCCATAGTTAAAGGAGTACTTATTATGATCAATAAGAGAGATTAGGGAAGTATTTGGAATGCCCAGGACTAGCATCTATATACCAAAATTGACTAACAAAAGTGAGGGTCTCAAGTGTATTTTGGAGAAAGAAAAATGTTTGTTAGATTGATGTATTGCTAGCCAACCAGTTGCCAGTTGAAATGCATCTTCTTCATCATATCATCTACAAAATTTTCTTTCCAAAAATAGGGAGGTATGATTGGATAACCGAGAGAGACATAGTAGTAATGTACTATTTTATTCAGGGCACTCCAATGAACTTTCCACATATGATGATGGAGCAAATCAAGAAAGCATTTGGGAGCACTAGAGCATGTCTTCCTTATGGCATGGTTTTCACACTCATATTCAGCAAGTTTGGTGTAGACATAGAGAGAGATAACTCCAAGACTCTAATGCACTTCAATTAGTACAATGAATGGTCACTACACCGTATAGAGTACCAGAAGTTGAATGGTTGCTAGGTATGCAGAGGCACTGGGCAGGAGCCTATTAGAGATGATGGTGATGAGACTGGATCTAGTGAGCCTCAGACAGATAGAGAGCCTTAGACTCCACCACCACCAGCAACTTCACCAATTTCATCAACTTCTCCTTGTACACCTCAAGCACCAAAGTAGGATGGTTCACCAGCTTCAGATTTACACATTCTTCAGAGGTTGGATACATAGTCTTCAAGGATCAGATAGGACTTTCAATATCAGCATGATGAGCTCTGACACGATATACAGAGACACTATGACGAGGTCAGATAGGAGGTTAGGTAGATCGCTAATAGGATTGAGGCACTAGAGAGATTCCAGAGCTGGAGGGCTGATGATCCAGATACTTTTTCCTAGTTGGCTCGAGAGGCCGCATGTCCGAGTAGGAAGATCGATAATGCTAGTATATCTGAACAGAACAGCATCAAAAACTTGCTCTCTACCATTAGACAGCTTAAAGCTTGGATGGGGATCCTCATTGCTCTTATTTCACCCCCAAGACTATAGCCGACCCTCGGTTAGCCACCCCAGCCACAACCTCAGACCATATCTAGGCCTCTCTTTAGTGCTGTTATTAGGCTAGGTATAGGATTTCCTTCTCTATACTTAGGGCCCTTTAGAGGATCCAAAGCAAGAAAGCAACCTCCTCGTTATCTGGAGTGAGTTCCTCAACTCATATTGAGCTTTCCTCTAATGATGAGTAAGATGCTTAGGTCTAGGCTACCTTTCTTATCCTTGTTTTGCTTGTTTGCTTTGGACTTTCTTAGTTATAAAAAAATCTTGTATCTTTGATGTATTATTTGAAGGAACCTCTTGTAATAATACAAATTTTGTAATGATACTTGACTTATGCAATGAAATATTTATCATTTTCATCATTTGTCTCTTGTGCAATGACCTCATTATATTCATAATTCCCTTCTTACTTCTTTTGGAATTTCTTCAAAATTTTGATACCACATGTTAGGACCATAGCCCCTAATCAACTTCTCAATTTCTGAATATTGTCTTTGATTCAGTTGAGTGATATTTTATTTTAGCATAAGAATCATTGAATGAAGTTATGTTTCTTATCCTCTTGATACCCTAGCAATACATTAAAATTTTAAGCGATATATTATGTTATCTTAAGCAAATTTTATTATTATTATTTTTTTAATGCTCAATATTTTATCATCATAAAAAAAAAAGATTGTTGATTCAAGAAATAATTTTGATAATTACAAAATATTAGAGTATAAAAGGGATCTAACATCTTTGAAGTTTGTTTTGAGAAAGTTTTTGTAGGAAGACAAAGTCTCTCATAAGCTTTGAAACCATTTAAGATGATTTTAAACCTTGAATATCAAGTTTGGAGATGAATTTACTAAAAAAAGCCAGCTTGAGAATGAGAAGTCGACTCATGCTTTGGATGAGTCAACTCTGATATGTAGGACTGGCACACAGTGCGAGTAGACTCTTGGAACTTGTGAGTCAACTCTCTTAGTGGGACAAAGTACTAATTTTTGGCATATTCTACAAAAGCTGACTCATGGACACTACGAGTCGACTCCTGGACTTGGACGAGTTGATTCTTTATTTTGGCTAGCCGACTCTCTTAAGGCAGATAGAAAGATATTTTTTGAAGATCTGAAGGCAAGCCAACTTCTGTTCTGTACAAATCGACTCTAGCCATCACGAGTCGACTCTTGAGCTCCATAATTTGACTCTTAAGCCATTGATAGTTCAAATGGTTAGTTCTGCAGGAGGTCCTAAATCATTTAGAAATATTTGCAATGGCTAGTTTTGATCTCCAATTAGCAAAAATGGCTAGAATTGGGTTCAAAGTGTATTAAACTTACTGAAAATTGAAAGAAAACATAAGAGAAATCAAGTGCATATAAGAGAGAACATATTCAAAGAAAAAGAGCCGTATTTTTTAGCATTCAAGTGCATTTAAAAGTGTTTTTTGATTCTTAACCATTTTCTCTTGAATTTTGTGAGGACAATCATGAAGA
The DNA here is from genome assembly GCA_006176705.1 of Cocos nucifera. Classification (NCBI taxonomy): domain Eukaryota; kingdom Viridiplantae; phylum Streptophyta; class Magnoliopsida; order Arecales; family Arecaceae; genus Cocos; species Cocos nucifera. The sequence continues at coordinate 595,382 of QRFJ01000310.1, forward strand.
GTATACATTAAGTGCAAAGCCTTCAAGTCTTCTCCAAATAAGCATCAATGACAGCAATTAGCTCATTAAGGAGCTATTCTTTCTACAACAATTAGCTCATTAAGGAGCTATTCTTTCTTTGTAAAAAATCTTTATTTCTAAATTTATTATAACAAGTTTTAGAGGGTCTGAAACTTGGGAAAATGTTTGATCTAAATCTAATAATTGAATCGAAAGCCTAGGGAAAGGCTTGTAAAGATTTTGATTGGTTGACATGGATTAAAACCTATTGGATTATTTATGATCTTGGTAAAACAAACATGTTATAATCTTTAAGATTATAGTAGAAATCCTAAGGAAGAGCTTGAGGAGTGGATGTAGATACTTGAAGTGTGGTGAACCACTATAAAAATTTCTTATGTTTATGTACGTGGCTCTTTATCTCTGTTTATATATCTTAATACCTTGCATTCATAGGACTTCACTTAATTTGTGTTGCAAACTAGCATATACTTGTTTAAGTTTTTTGAAAACCCGATTCACTCCCCCTCCCTCTTAGGTTATCTAGCTAGGTAACATCTTGCTTTGCCGCCTCCCCTTACTAGAGTCCATAATAATTTTCATGTCTCCATGTTAAGGAAACATATACTTGGTCCTAGTCATGTGATAGAGTTTGGACCACTTTAGCTTAAAGAAGATTTGCCTTATAAGAAGCAGCCAATGAGAGTTGTAGATAGGAAGGATCAAGTTTTGAGATGATGCACCATCCCTTATATCAAAGTCTAGTGGAGTATCCATATAGAATAGGAAGCAGCTTAGGAACTTAAGGAAGAGATGTGAGCCAAGTACCCTTAGCTATTTCTTGACCAAGTATATCAATCTTGAGGATAATTTTTTTTTAAAAGGAGGGGATAATGTGTCACCCAATTTGTTTGTGCCGGTGATCGGCTTGATTTCAAAAAAAAAAAAAAGAAGCCTGAAGGCCTATTGTCCTAATCAGGAAATAGGGGAGTCCCTTGTTCTCATGCGATGGAGGAAGAGCTCTCCTCTAACTCGACTTCATCAGAGGCTAGGAAATCCTAGCCTCTGTTGCTATTTCAAGCTCTCAAATCTTCAATCTTTCCTATTGAAAACATTGCACCAACCATCTTATATCTTCTCTTTTCTCCTCTTGGCTGTCGGTGATTAGACTCATTTTGGCCATTGAAAATTGATACCACCGACCATGACCCACGACCATCGCCACCTCCAATGAGTTTCCTTCCTTCTTTTATTTTATTTTTGGTCTAGGATGCCACCACACGACAGCAAGGGGGCAATGCCCTTTTCTTTTATCTTGGCCTCCTATTTCTAATTGGACCACGACCATCGTCCGATCATCTCTTGGCTGTGCTAGCACCGCTTAGCCATGCTGGTCACACCACCACTACCCCAGCCTTTCTAACTATGCCCATGTCCAACCACCCTCCTCCTCTCGGTTTCTTTTAAGCCATTAAAAACCATTGTTTAGACCCCCATTGATTGTGGCATGGGAGGGGGAGAGAGATAGAGGGGGAAAAAAAGAGAAAAAATAAAAGAAAAAAAAAGGAGATAGAGATCCAACCTTTTTGTGAAGCCACCTCGTCGATCACAACCCAATCCAATTGGGTCTATAAATCAATCCGAATTATTTAGATCCAATTCATGATCTGACCCAAATCATGACATGGATCAAGATTCTCTCTTTGTTCTAAATTTTTTTCTTGATTGGAGGCTAAAAATATTTTTAAATTATCTATCGGAGTTTTTAATACCAGAAGAGCCTCGGATCTAAAGATCGAGTCATAAGTTGAAGGTCATAACTTTTGAATCTAATTGACTGTAAGTTTACTTTATTCTCTAAAATTTTTCTTAATGTATATCATATATTTTAAATTAAAATTTATAAAAAAGATATATTAAAATATTTATAAATTAAAAAAAAATATTATATTATGTATGATTAAAATATTATTCAAAATTATGGATCAAGTATAAGATGTCTGGCATGATTATTATGAACTACATATTTGAAATAAATTGATTTCTCTATTTTAATATTATATGATATTAAGAAAGGAGATTAAACATGCTCAGCTTTGCTTGAGTTTTTGAATAAAAACTATTTTATTTCTTTTTGGATATGAGATATGGTATTTTGAATTTAAGATTATTATTGAAACAAATATGATTATGTTATGAGAAGTGGTGAGGAAACTCTTAAGTTAAACTATGATTTGGATCTAGCCAACGAAACTGATCATTGGTCACATGTCAGTTTTTAATTTCTTTTGGACCTAGTCAATCTGGACTAATCATTGGCAGAGCTAGCTATTGAGGTCTAGTTAGTCGGGGCTGATTATTAGCACACGATGATATATCATATATTTATTTTTCAGGACTAGTCCTTTTATCTTATCATAGGGCTAATTGTGGTCATGTAAATCAGAATTAATTCTTTTCTAAATCTAGTTGATGGGATTGATTACTAGTACATATTGATGGATTGCATATTTTCTATTTAGGAGGTTGTTCCTTTTGGGTTTTATCATGGGATTGATCCTGGTCATAGTCACCCAAAACTGAGAGAGAATTTTATGCTTTACTATTATGCATAGTATATTTTGAAAAAGTAATTATGTTGATACATGTATCTTATTTTTGTTAAATTGCTATGGTTGAAATAAAATTTTAATTTATGCTTAATATCTCAGAGACATTAGAAACTTGCTGAGCTTGTAAAGCTCACTCCCTCTTTCTATTTTCTTTTTTAGATCCAGAAAAAGCATATGGGGTTTGGGATTGAGCAATGAAGAGCATAGGACTTCAGATATCATTTGCTTAATTTTAACTTTAAATAAAATTTGATTTAGACTTTGTGTTATTCATTATTATTAGTCTTTGTAAACTATTTTTATTGAATAAATTAAAGAATTGCTTTTATTACCACTGCTTGAGGATGGATTAATATGAATATATATGATTGAAAAGGCAGGCATTGCATATCCTATGAGGTTAAACCCTAGAGTTGTATAGCCATCTATCATGTGTCCGACCTTGGGCCATCGGATTGGGATGTGACATTTCTACAGTGATTGTTCATCCTACTCTAATAAATGGTAATAATGCATTCTAGAACATTAAGCAAGAGAAAAGAACTAAGAGAAGGTTGTCGCTATCGCTGCCACTATTGGAGGCCAAAGCTAGTGGCTTAGTGTTGGCCACTTCTGATGCTTGGCCTTTCTATGTATATTTGTTATTCCCTACAAGGTCCAAGTTTGTATGTGGATTCCTTAGGTTTGGGCATCTTAAATGGTATGGTGAAACCTAACCAAGAGAATCCTTTGCGTATTGCCACAACAATTTGCTATGAGGAAATAACACTTGATTTTTGGTAATATGATAGTTTCCATGTTGGATGGCCTAATCCTCATTTCTATATGAATCTGATAAATCATTGTGATGATCCTTATCAAGAACATTGTTTAACGTATCATAGTGAATGTATGAGTTTGATCATAAATTTATATATATCTGGAATACAATAAGATTGTCACACGCAAAATCTGAGACATAATATAATCATGCTACCGAGGGGTACTACCTTCGATAATGTGAAACCACCGATCATAATTTTAAATAAAATAAAAATCATTATAAATAAAATATAATAAAGAGGTTCCATTGAAATTATCAATTAAATAATTAAATTAAGACTGGTTCAAAGCATCTAAATTCAAAATATAAATACTAAAATCCATGTTGCATAATTCATAAAATAGTTGACTACAAGTCTATAATTATTCAATAAGCTAAAATTTAGCTACAAAATTTTTAAACTTGCTAAACTCCAAGCCTAGATCATCCTTCGTTCCCAACCTTGTTCGTCTATAAAGAAAAAAAGAATAAAAATGTATAAGCTACACCAGCTTAGTAAGTAAAATTATACTTTCTTATTGGATCAAACATAAATTTTTCTATAATAATGTAATATTTAAAAAATAATAAATATTATAAAAATAAAATATTTCATAGAAAAGTATAATAAAATAAGTCATAAAAATAATCATACATACATAAATTATGAATATTTTATAAACATGATTCGTTATTTTTGTTATATATTTATAATATGGTTCAAAATATTGCTCATAGATATTTATGCTATGGTCACTTTATACTACTTATAGGATTATATATTTTAACCAACATAGTTCTTATTTCATATGTTAATTTTATATCCGCTGGCAGGGCCATGTTTCTTATGGATTTTAACTCCGAATGTCAACCTTCCATAGTTCTAGAGATTATAGCTATTTAAGAGCATTTAAAATTTTATATCTTTTTGTTATTAAAACATATATATATATATATATATATATATATATATATATACACATAGATAGAGCAAACAATAAAAGACATGATAAGATTCATATTTCATAACCATGCTATTTTTATTAAAAATACATTTATGGAATCACTTGTCATACTAAAGCATGCTTTTTCATTTTACATATGCTGATATTTTATTTTAAGAAAAATATGATTTCATCAATAACAGTCTATACGTATGAAAACATGATAACTTAAAAATAAATTAGTGTTAGATCTACTTACTTTGTCCACCTTAGACCTTCATGCTTTGCTAGGCAAATCTACTGCTCCTATTCAAAATATTAAATACATAATTAATTTTTGCTTGATGAATTCTATAGAATTAAATAATAAAAGGAGGAGTCTGTTGATTGGATGATTAGTCTAACAGACCATGAGAGCACCAAAATGGTTTAGGGCTTCCTTGCTAGGGTTAACTCGGGTCCCAAGAATAGAAAGATGAGACTTGATTTTGAGATGCATAGATCTTCTTAGAGAGAGAAAATAGATGAGGAGAGAGAAATAAGTAAGAGAGAAAGAGAGAGTCTTTGTCGCTCCTAGAAGAAAAAATCAAGATCAGGATCAATGGGGATCATGCTAGAGGGCCTGGCCGGTGGCCGGAAGTAGTGGATAGCTAGCGATAATGACCAACTTGCGGGAAACATGAGAAAAGTGCTCAGAAAAGATGGGATCTGCCCCTTTTCTATAGTTTTTCTAGTCATTGGCCGATCATCGGTGGCCATGACCTTCGGAAAGGGTGGTAGGGAGCTTGGGCGACATAATCTGGAGTGTGGCGTCAATAGGTGGAGGTGCCGGTGACTAAAAAAGAGGAAGAAAACTCAAAAAGGTAGGGAATAAATAGAGTTTTTTTTATTTTCGGAGGGTTTCTAGTGAAATCGGCTAGTGACCAACGATATTACCTAAGGCCATAGGGAGAAGGAGAAGAGACAGAGAAAGGAAAGTTGGGGCTTACCTTGGGCTTCGATGAGCTCTCCGACCCTGATTTCTAGCAGGCATGGTCAAAGGAACAACAAATTCTAGGGAACAAAAGAAGGAGAAAAACAAAGCAAAGAGGCATGGTGCTCAAGATGGAGTGCCTTGGAGGGGAGGGGGTTTTCTCCATTTTATAAAGGACTTCCTAGGGTTTTGGTGGCCCTAGGAGTTTGATTTCTTGCTCGACTTGAGAGGGAAGAAGAATCCCATTAGGAGTCTTCCTTTCAACTTTCTTTTTCTTGATTTGTAGGTGCTGACTTCAGCCTTTGGGTGATGGGCTGGTTTATTGGACCGAGCCATCACAAAGATATTCTATCCTTCGGATCAAAAGATCACTTACAAGCTTGGGCACCTATTTGGTACCCTTATTACTAATAGTACCTGGTGAGATGGATTGCCAATGTTGATCATTCTATATGATAGCAAACTAAATCTTAGTGCAAGATTTGACTATGGTGAAAGAGGAACTCCATACCATCATTGTCCATCTCGACGTTCTTCAAGGCCCAATCCTAACCTCTCCTATAATCATAAGCAATTTTGAGGATGTAGGTCTATTCCGTCCTTTTTGTGGATAACACCTTGTCTACTTAGATAAATCCTTCTCCATGGTTGATGTATAGCATATACCATACATTGCATGTGATTATGGAAAAGGAAAATTTGATGTTTTAATCCAACAAACATTTTCAATTGCATGGAAATGGTTTTTAAGACTATACAACTCTAACATAGTCCCACATAAAATAATTAATGGGAAGTATCAGCACTAACATAAATGATTGGGCCCAAAACTTAACCGCTTAACTTTTATTTTTGAATTGAGTTCTGACTTGTACATCAATGCCTTATCCGGTAGGACTTAAACTCTTCTTTCCTCTCCAACAAACAGCATCAGAACCAATGGTTGACAATCCTGGATAAACACTTGAAGTTGTAAAGGTGCTAAGATTGGTAGCTTTTATAACTTAAAGTAATATATGAGCTAGTAGAGCCGAGCCATGGTGACTGCATTATGTTGACTTGATATGCCAAGGGGATTTAATGTAGCAAATAGCTAGATTTGAGCACAGGCTCGAGTATGGTTCTTGGAAAAGTAGACTCTTATAAGGATGCGGTGAAATATGGCACTTGGAGAGCGGGACTTTTGGATTGGAACGATAAGACAGTAGATGAAATATACTGTAGCTTTTATCAGACGGTGGGCTCGTAGACTGGTGTGGTAATACATGGTGAAATCAAAAGACTAATTAGGACGGAACTTGATCGGATGGTAGTAATTTGAAGTCAAGAAGTTGAAATTAGCTCATATGTAGAGGGAGAATGCTAAGGATCGTGTATGAGGTTTAGTCTCCCGTAAGATATTTATTAGTAGGAGGTAAATAGATTGATATAGATAATTGAGCCCCCACAACTTAATTCCAGCTTGTATATAAAGGCTTCTCCAAATTGGACTCGAACTCTCCATTTATTTCCAACATATGGCTGGTCAGGCACTCTACATAATGAAGAATTTAAGGAACTAAAGTATTTTTGGGGATTGCCATAGTTTTATGAAGTTGGTATCTTGTGTATATGAAAGAAAGATGGGAGAATGATGCACATCAACATGACATGCAATTCAAAGTTTATAGCAGAAGATAAAAAGATATGCATGTTTCCCATTAGATTTGAACAAGTCATGTAATAATAGGTACGAACTCAGGATTAGTTTTTACCCCATATATCTTTCTTGATTTATGATGATTAAATATTCGAGATAAGCCAATATGGGAGAGGTTTGTTTCATTTGCTCAGCAGGCTTTTCTTTCAAAGAATCAAGGCTAATATGAATGGCTCCTATTACCCAAAAAAGGCAATTTTGGGGGCTGGATTTATTTTGAGAACTATTAGTGTGTCTGTTTTGGTTACAAGTGCTTGCTGTTTACCAACCCTTAATGCTGAAGCATGGCTGCATTGGCTGTTAAAGAAGCGCCATAGACAACCACCAACATCGATGTTCAAAAGCTTACGAGTCTCTCACACTTGTCTCAGTTTTCAAAAAGGGTGAGCAAGTCCCTTGGATAAGAAGACCAATCATTTTGGATATCCTTTCTGTGTTACAAAATTCTGAAGATTTCAAAATAGTTCATACCCTCAAACAAAATATCGTGGTCGATTACTTGGCTAATAATGGCCGTCCGTCTTTTGATTGTGCATAAACTTCAACATGTTTGCATAGATTGGGTTTGATGATATCAAATTTATCAATTAACTTATTAGATTTATTTTGGATTTAATTCAAAAACGCATGTGATGGATTGGTTGGGTTTGGGCTTTATGCGCTTGAAGTAATGGTTGCAGCAATTGGTTGTTATTAGTGTAAAAAAGATTTTTACCTCTTATATACATTGTCCATCCCTTTTCTATTAGTTCCAGGCAAGAAACATACTTGCGCGTTGCATGGTCTTTCAAAATATTTTCTTCTAATTTTTCTGAATTTGGGATAGGGGTTGAGTTTTTTAATTTTCAAATATTCCTTAAAATTTTATGGGCTTCTTTAAAATAATTTTTTGATGGGGATATATAATTTTTGTAGAAATAATTTCTACACGAGAACTATAAATGGGTGCTTTTCTATTATTGCATTTTTCTAAAATAATTTTAGATATTTCTAAACATATTTCTAACACATTTAGATACTTTAACATGTATAGATATATTTAACATACTTAGATAACTTTAACATATTTAGATAATTTTTTAAAGAAAAATTTCTAGATATTTTAGATGATTTTTCTGCAATTTTTTTTTTTTCTAATTTTCCTAAATTTTGGAGGGAGGTTGATTTTTCTTTCTCCTTTCTGCTTAATAAATATAGAAATATAGAGATTTTGGATTCACCTGGTTAATTAACATTCCACACGAAATTATAGGTGGCTATGGTAGCGTGACATATGAGATTTTGTAAGATTTAGTTAATATGGGATAGATTTGAAATGATTTCGGTAGATTTTTTAACTTTTGATGAATTTGGAAAGAATGTAGACAAAGATATTCCATCAAAAGGAAAAGAAAAAAAAGAACAATATGCTATATATGTCGTGTACCACATGCCTACATTTACATCATCCGGACCAGATATTGTGTTTGTTATCACATTATGGTTACAATGTTATGCGTTCCATGGCTGTTGAAGGATCCACTCAATTATCTTCTTTTCTCAAATGTTGCAGGTAGAACATTCCCACCATAATAAAAATAAAAAAAATAAAAAAAAAAAAATCTGCCCAGTGTATGCCAAAAAAAAAAAAAACCCCATATTTGAAATTTTGGTCCACAAAAGCTAGAATCTTTATATTTTTTTGGCTTATGACAAGGAAACTCTCTAGAATGCCAAGAACTGAATCGATTTGAGTGTTAAGCATGTATGTGATGGAAATAAACAGTTGTTACTCTAGCTAGATGTAATGGTATTGTAGACTTGGAGATTCAAGGCATATAGATGATGCAAATCGTAGTAGGTGTTTGCTTATATTTTTAGTTGAGGTGGCCTGTTAGATTGTTGCTAATGATGCTGCTTGTTCTTACCCTAGGGTCTAGACTGCTTCTTCCTCACCAAACAAAAAAATAAAGAAAGAAATACTAGTAGATTGCTCGAAAGTGATCATTTATAGAATGCAAATATCAAGGTTTATGTGTTGTACACATCTCAAATTTTAGAAACTTGATATGGCCCACTTATAACCTAATTAATTAAAAATAATTTAAGATAATTAAGATGATTAATTTTTTTAATTAAAGTTAGACTCAAGTCAAAATAAGAACTTTGCTATGGATATGCTTCTTTGATAGAAAGAAGAATTTGTATCAATTTAAAAGAGTTCCTAGCCTAACCTATAAATACAGTCTGTGACTCTCCATTAAGAATAGGCATTGAGATCCTCTGGCATAAACTAAAAGAGCTCTTTTGCAGTAATCTTTTGTAGGTTTCAAGGAGATTCTTCTACAAATTCATCTTTTTTTGTCCTTGTTTGGATTTGAACTTGATCAACAATGGCTGGAGGTATGTTTGTTTCTACATCTAGATCTGAATGTTTTACATTCAGTGGTATTACAGCCACCTCCATGCTATTCTGTTCAACTTATTAATCATCTAAAATCGAAATAATCAAGTTCAGGATCTAGATTCTAGATTTCATATTAATTTAAATTTTATTTATTTATTTATTATATAATTTTTAATTTCAATCAAAAATTTATTTATGAATAAATTAATTAATTAACTAAAGAAAGAAGAGGGCTGATGGCGTGCCCTCTTCTTTTTCTCCTCCTAGTTGTCAGACCTCCAGTAAGTGTCCCTCCCCTTAAGACTAATCGCATGACTGCCGGCATCCCATGCCAGCTGCCGTCAGCAACCGCCCGCTGATGAGCATCAATAGTTAAAAAAAATAATTATTTTAATAATTATGATAGAGTTTATTATGTAAAGACACATGGATTAATTTTTAGTCATCATAATAAATTTTATTATATAAAAATTCTTTTAAATTATATTTTGTAATTTATTTTTGATCGAATTATTATTTATTTGCTGGAAATATCTGATCATAATTATGCTAAAAACTATAATAAAGTTTTATATGATTAATGGGGTTATTCAAATGTCATATTAAAGTTAGTGGGTTTATTATTTTCAAAATTAGCCACAACATCCTGAAAAATAATAAAGGCTATATAAAGAATATAAATTAAAGAATAATGTAATGAGAATAAAATTATAGTAAAGTCATAGAGATAATTAACTTTATCCATAGGGAGTGATTATTTTTTATGATTTAATTAGAATAAAATGGTAATCTAGATATTAAGGATGAATTTTTTCTAGACCCACGAGTATGTAAATTTACTATTTTTAATATTTATATTGCTGATCTTATTAATCAAGTATTAATAAATTCTATGCATGATGCGCCTCTATCCACAGAAAGGTTAGAATTTATTACTAAAATTAATTATTTCAGATTATGATTTATCTTCATAGTACTAAAGTTTTCTATGCTTTTTGATTATTGCAGCTAATCCTACTACATATATTAATGATGCTGCTCTTATTCCAATACTAAGTGATGATAATTTTTCTGACTAAAAAGATAATATTCTTTATACTCTTAGGTATAAAGACCTTGACCTGGTACTTCATGTGGATAAACCATCTATTCTCATGGATTCAAGTACGCCACAACAAGTTCAAGCATATGAGAAATGGAAGCGATCTAATCGCTTGAGTTTAATGCTCATCAAGTCTCGAGTGCCTAAAAGTATTGGAGGGTCAATCTCTCAATGTAATGAGGTCAAGAATTTTATGAAGGCCATTGAAGAATAATTTAAAAATTTTAATAAAGCTTTGGCCAGTATTCTAATGAAAAAATTTACAAGCATGAGATTTGATAGTTCAAAAGGTGTATGTGACCATATCATGGAAATGAGAGATATTACTGCTCAACTCAAATCTTTAGAAATTGAGATTTTTGACTCTTTTCTAGTTCATTTTATTTTGAATTCTTTACCTACAAAATATAGTTCTTTTAAAATCTCTTACAACATACATAAAAAAAAAATGGTCTGTTAATGAACTTTTGACCATGTGTGTTCAAAAAAAAGTAAGACTAAAACAAGAGAAGCAAGATATAAAGTACGAAAGTACCAATCTTGCTACTCCTGATAAAGATGAAAAGAAAAAAGATATTCTTAAAGAAAAGAAGGATACTGCAATGCCAATGAAGCATCATGGCAATAAAGATGCATGCTTCTTTAGCAAGAAAAAAGAATACATAAAAAAGAACTGCATGAAGTATAAGAAATAGCTTGAAAAGAAAGGTACTTTCATACCTCTTGTGTGTCATGAATTCTTTTCTATTGATGTTCCTAATAATACTTGGTGGATTGATTCTGATACTACAATTCATATTGTCAATACCATGCAGGACTTTCTTAATCTAAGGGACCCGAAGGAAAGTGAATAAGGTATCTACTTAGGCAATCGGATACGTGCATATGTGGAGGTTGTGGAAACCTTTAGATTCGTTTTGAGTTTTGATTTTGTTTTGGATATTGAAAATACTTTTTATGTCTCTAGTTTTTCTTGAAATTTAATTTCTATTTTCAACTTGACAAGTATTGATTTTAGTTTTTATTTTGAAAACTCTGTAGTTAATCTTTTTTGAAATAAAAAGATAATTGAAACTGATTTTTTGATAGATGATTTATATAAATTAAATTTGAATCTAAATTATGAAAGTAATCATTCATCTATGCATGATGATAATATTGGCATAAAGAGGAACATTATTAAAGAAAACTCTTCAAGTTTATGACACATTAGCTCATATTTTTTTAGAGAGAATAAAGAGGTTGGTAAATGATGACATTTTAAAAGATGTTGATTTTACTAATTTTGGTACTTGTTTGGATTGTATAAAGTAAAAGCAAACTAACAAGTCCTCTAAAGATGCCAAAAGAAGTTCTAATGTTCTAGAAATCATACTTACCAATATTTGTGGACCATTTTCTACTTCTTATTTTAATGGCCAGAGATATTTTATCTTATTTATTGATGACTATACTAGATACATGCATCTCTATCTTCTGTTTGAAAAATGTGAGGCACTAGATGTCTTTAAGATTTATAAAGTAGAAATAGAGAAATAGATGGATAAGAAAATAAAAATCATAAGATTTGATAGAGGTGGAGAGTACTATGAAAGATATACTGAAAGGGATCAGTTGATAGGTTCATTTGATAAGTTTTTTGAAGAAGAGGGTATTATTGCACAATATACAATGCCTGGAATACCACAACAAAATGATGTGGTAGAAAGAAAAAATCGTACACTGATGGACGTTGTAAGGAGCATGATTAGTAGTTCTAATCTTTCTTTATCTCTTTGGAGTGAAGTATTAAAGACTGCTGTATATGTCTTAAATAGGGTTTCATCAAAGGCTATACCTAAGACTCCTTTTGAGTTATGGAAAGGATGAAAATCGAGTTTAAGTCATTTACACATATGAAGATATCCAGTTGAGGTATGGATTTATAATCTATATTTAAAAAAATTAGACTCTAGAATAATTAGTAGCTATTTTATTGGCTATGCAGTAAATTCTAAAGGATATAGATTTTATTGTCCTAACCATGTACCCAAAATAGTTGAGACTGGGAATGCTAAATTTCTTGAAAATTGTGAACTTAGTGAGAGTGATTTTTCTCATCAGAATAAATTTAAGAAAATAAGGGATCAAATTGATCAATCTACAAAAGATAAAGAATTGATTGTTATTCAAGGTGATCCACAAGATCGTGAACAACCAATTCAAGAACAACCACTCCATGAAGAGCAAGTTCATGATGAGCTTATAACCGAAATTACTTAAAATATAGATGAAGTAGTAGGATTAAGAAGATCCTCAAAAGAAAGAAGATCTGCAATTTTTAGTGATTACATTGTCTATCTACATGAATCTGACTTTGATGTTGGACCTGATAATGATCCTAGTTCATTTTCACAAGCCATGAGTGGAAATAATTTTATATACTAGTATAATGCCATGAAGGATGAGATGAAATCCATGGTTAAAAATTAAGTTTAGGATCTCATTTAGTTACCTAAGGATGCTTCAACTATTGGCTATAAATGGATCTATAAGATCAAAAGAGAGTTCTCAGATAAAATTGAACGATATAAGGCTAGACTTATAGCTAAGGGTTTCACTCAAAGGAAAGGCATTGACTATCATGAAATGTTCTCTCCAGTTTCAAAGAAGAATTCATTAAGGATAATTATGGCTTTAATAGCTCATTTTGATTTAGAGTTATATTAAATGGATGTGAAAATGATATTTTTGAATGAAAATCTAGAAGAGACAGTGTATATGACTTAATCTGAAGATTTCTATATAGATAAAGATAGTCATTTTATATACAAGTTAAAGAAGTCTATATACGAACTTAAACAGGCCTCCCATCAATGGTATATGAAATTCCATGATGTTATTAGCTCTTTTGGTTTTATAGAAAATATTATGAATCAATAAATATATCTTAAGATTAGTGGGAGTAAATATATATATCTGGTTCTATATGTAGATGATATATTACTTGCAAGTAGTAATTTGGGTTTGCTAAAAGAGACAAAACTATTTCTTTCTCAAAACTTTGAAATGAAGGATATAGGTGAAGTCTCTTATGTCATTGGCATAGAGATTCACCGAGATAAATCATGTAGAATTTTAGGTTTGTCTTAAAAAATCTATATCAAAAAAAAATTAAAAAAAATTAAAATAATAGATTGTGCTCCTACAGTTGCATCCATTATGAAAGATGATAAATTCAGTCAGAATCAATACCCACAAAGTGAATTAAAAAAAGAGCAGATAAAGAACATCCCATATGCATCTGCAGTGAAAAGCTTGATGTATGCACAGGTCTCTACAAAATCTGATATAGCATATGCAGTAGGTATTTTGTAAAAATATCAAAGCAATCCTAGCTTTGATCATTGGAAAGCTGTAAAGAAGATTATGCGATACCTACAAGGAACTAAATATTATATGCTTACTTACAGACATACTAATTACTTGAAAATGATTGGTTATTCGGACTCAGATTTTGGTGGATATATGGATATAAGAAAGTCTACTTCAGAATATATTTTTCTTCTTGCTGAAGGTGCTGTATCTTGGAAAAGTAATAAGCAATCAATAATTGCTTCATCTACTATGGAGGTAGAGTTTGTTGCATGCTATGAAGCTACTTCACAAGCTATATGGATGTGAAATCTTATTTCTAGTTTGAGAGTTGTCGATTCTGTTGCAAGGCCAATAAAGATTTATTGTGATAACTTCGCTATAGTTTTCTTTTCTAAGAATGATAAGAGTAGAAGTCGTAGCAAAAATATCGATATAAAGTATTTTGCTGTTAAAGAACATGTCAAGAAGCGTGAAGTGGATATCTAGCTTATCAGTATTGAATTAATAATTGCAAACCCCATGACTAAAGAATTATCGGCCAAACAGTTTAAAGATCATGTGGATCATATGGGAATCATTAGTTCAATTTCTATTTGATTTGCTACTTGTAAAATACTTATTATTAGAAATAAAGGACATGTGTTTATTTTGTGCATATAAAGTTCATGTCATAAAGTTGGACTCTAAATAGCCTGTATAAAGTTATTCATAAAGAAAAGTATAAAGTACTTAAATAAAAGATTTCATGCTTTGTGATATATGGAAGAGAGTATTTATTTTTAGGATATGACCGCCATGATTCGTATATTGAAATTTCTTATTTAAGTAGGAGTTTTTGACTTGAGATAGCTCATGGCTATATTATAATTTTGTTTATCACCTATTTGTATCTTAATTGTAACATGTGGGCCAAGTGGGAGAATGTTGTACTCATCCCAAATTTTAGAGACTTGATGTGATCCACTTGTAACCTAATTAATTAAAGATAATTTAAGATAATTAAGATGCTTAATTTTTTTTGAATTAAAGTTAGACTCAAGTCAAAATAAGAATTCCACTATGGATATGCTTCTTTGATGGAAAGAAGAATTTGTGTCAATTTAAAAGAGTCTTTAGTCTAGCCTATAAATACAGCTTGTGACTCTCTATTAAGAATAGATATTGAGATTCTCTGATATAGACTAGAAGAATTTTTTTACAGTAATCTTTTATAGGTTTTGAAGAGATTTTTCTATAGATTCATCTTTTTTTATTCTTATTTGGATTTAGACTTGATCAACAATGGCTGAATGCGTATTTATTTTCGCATCTAAATCCAAATTTCTTACATTATGTGCTCTACACTATTTTTTTTTCTTTTTTATGTCCGTAGCAAGTTGAAGTTGCAACAATTAGATTTAAACTCTCATAGCTGTAAGAAAATTGAATACAAAACCATACTGCTTGCTAACTTTTAGGTGAATGCTGCTATTACCTCTCCCAACAACGGAGGGAAGTCCATGGAAAGATGTTTATGAAGAAATGGTGGTCCCAATCATTTGTTACTAATCAAAAAAAAAAAAAAAAGGTCCCTGATGTATATCATCGATCCCTTTCCTATTAGCTTAAGTTTTTAGGTTCACCTAATTAATTAACATTCCACATGGGTGGCTATGGTAGTATGACACAAACAATTTTCTAAGATTATTAAGATATGAAAGATTTGGAATGATTTTGGAAGATTTGATGAATTCTGATGAATTTGGAAAAAAAATAAAATTAAACAAAGATATTCCATCACAAAGGAGAGGAAAAGAAAAGATATGTTAACATTCCATGTTACATATTGTCCATGCTTGCATGCTTCTGACCACATTTTTTGTTTGTGGACCTAATTCTGGCTACAATGCTGTGTGGTCCATGCGTGGCAGTTGGATGTGTCCGTCACCTGCATAAATGTGAAGACATCCCTCTCAATTACTATTTGTCTCATGTTTGTCGTGCGCAGGTTACGCATTCCTGTCATCAAAGAAACCTGCCTCATATTTGCGTGTGCTTGGTCCACAAAACCTACGATCTCTACCAAGAAAATCCGTTTAACATCAACAGCTGCACATCTCTTACAACTTCAGTGAAATTTCAATTTTCTAAAATTCAATCGCTCCTCTTTTTTAATTTTCAAATGTGATTCCGATTCTAAATTTGTTGCGAATCACATTGCAATTCCAACTTATTCCGATTATGATTGAGGTTATTCGTTCCTCAGCCTTTTTTTAATTTTTTACTACTAACTCTAAGATTCGTTCAATTTACATCACCTTCTGTTCCTGTCATTTCCTCTCCGTCTGCCCGTCTGATAGCCTGCTTGCTGGGGGCTGGCTCTTCCTTGCATTCCCATCTCTGGTCTCCAACGCCCGAGACAAACTGTGTCTTTCGCTCCGTGCGGAAAGAAAGATGGCGAGCTCTCAGTGCTGCGCGAACCCACCGACGCTGAGCCACGGCAGCGGCCAAGGCTGCGTGGTGGACGATCTCGGGGGCCTCAAGGCCTACACCGCCGGCTCCCCCGATTCCAAGCTCGCCATCATTCTCGCCTCCGACGTCTATGGTACTTGCTCATCCTTTAAAATGCAACGGGATCGGTCATTTCCTTTTAGATTTTCTTTTTCCCCGTTCTAATCTTTAACCATATTCTCATCACTCTGACCTGTCCTGTTTCCAGGGTTTGAAGCTCCAAATCTGAGGTATGGACTATTATCTATTCTATGATCAGAATCTTGTGCTTGTCAGATGAACGTTAGTTTTATGAGACTGTGAGTTTTCATTCCAATTGGTTGGTAGAGAAAGTTTTTGTCAACAGGTATGAAAAGAGGTAGATGTTATGTTTGGCATCTTGTATTTGATAGAATATCAAGATTTTTTTCCTTCTGAAATCACTTGTTTGTTTCCAACTGACGGGATGGCTTAGTTTTCTTTTTCTTTTTCTTTTTTTCGTTTTTTAAGTCTTTTTTATGTTACATGCTTTAGCAGCTTGTCCAAGATGGGCAGAGCAATTGCATGAATCAGATTCCTAGAAGATTTTTGTATTATAACGTGTTGGTTCTGTTTCCATAAATTGATTGAAATTGTCCATGGGAATTAGAGATGTGGCGTGATTGTATTCTGAATTTGTTCGGCCCATTTGTTGCCTAACCGATCCAGCACTCAAGAGGGCAGACCTGCAGATGTGTGGAAAGGATCGTAAAATTTGTAATATATCTAGCTGTAAAACATAGAATTACTGGTGATAATTCTTATTTGTGCATCTTGTGGCTCGAGTCACGAAAAGTTTAAATCTCAAAGCAGAAATTTACAGAAATGAAAAATTGACACTTTTAAGTAAAAAATCTTTGAAAGCTAGTAACAACAAATAATGTAAATGATGGAATATCATTGAAAATTTCTGATAAAAACCCTATCAGGTTCCACGGTATTGACAACTTACGTTTTGGAGATTGCATATACACAATTGCGATGGGTTCATCAATTTCAATTAATCAGTGAACTGTTTATCCTCAATCACTTCTTGATCAACAACAAAGCAAGTTATGCCCATGTTCCATGATATACTAAATGTGAATCTTTTGTCTTTTTCCAGCTGCCACCATTGACAACATAGGTTATCAATGAGAATCCAAAAATAACCTAATCATATCAATGAGAGAACTTTTAAGTTGTCATTAATTTTGGAATCTTCTTTAACACTTGCTAGTAATGCATATAGGTTATTTTGGAATCGAAATGAAGTCCTATGCACTTACTACCATTTGAGCAAAAGTTGTTTCCTTATTATTTGACTCATACTCAGAACTTGCTGGATACACTCCAACAGACCATAAATATCATAGTAGGAATGTGGCCATCACAAGAAGTTTTCAAACATGAGTTCTACAAATAATTTATGAGTAATACATTTCACATGAGTATCCCAACATACATAAGAATTCACCCATTTTTTCAGATTTTTTTTCTTTTTAACAGCTATTGGCTTAGTTATATGCTTAGGCTTTAAGGGGTAATGAAAGGTGGACTATGTTTCTTCGTCTGCAGTAGGTTTAGCATAAAGTTATTTAAGGAGTCAACCGATGATGATTTCAAATAATTTGGAATGCAAGAGAGCCTAGCAAGCATCGGTATATAAAGTTGTGCATATTCCAAAATCTTGGCATCAGTAATGATAGGAGCTTGTCTTTTATATTAAATTGAAATGTATAGTATATTGTCTAGAACTCAGCTTATTTATACAATTATAGAATTGATAGATTAATTTGTAATACATTAACTAAAGAAAAATTGGTATTGAAAGAATCTGTGAGCAATAAGAGTTTTTTTCATTGATTAGGCGGCATTAGAAAGCAAATTCAGTTTGATTTTTGGATTTAATGCAGCTCTTAAGTAAAATCCTGACAATGAATTTTTAAAATTATAACGATACTGATGCTTGTGGGGAGAGCAAGTTTCCAACTTATATTATCTACCTGAAACAACTTCTATTATTTACCAGAGATTGATTGATGTTGAGGAGAGGTTGATGGAACAGACGACAACATTTTTATGGCTTTAAAATTTCAATTAATCATAATCTATCTCATTTTAAATGGAAAAAGTTCTCTTAAAGAAAACAATTTTGAGGGCCTTAATGAACTGCACAGTAGTACAATTTGCAATTAAGATTGGCAATAATTTGACTACCAGGACAATGAAAAGCTTCTTGCGGTTGTGGGGCTGTGGCAACCAGCAGTTATTTTGTTAGGTCTGATAAAGAGTCAGTTGCCAGTGAAGCTTTAGTTTCAGTGGCAGCATAGAGATTTCTACACTCTATTGTGTGTGTATATATATATATATATATATATATATATTTACTAAGTGTATTTTTATATCCATAATTGGGTAATTTTTTTATTTAAAGGTTCTTGTTATAAATATATTGGAAATTTTTTATTTAGAAAACAAGATTTTGATTTGGTAAACATGCATATGCCTGGACTGTCGACATAGTTTGACTGCAGGCTTTCCATCATATTCTGTTGTTTCTTTTCCTTCTGTTTGTCTTTCTGTATGTTGGTGCATGCTAAAACCAGTAATATGTTACCGTTCAGGAAAATTGCAGACAAAATTGCAGGTTCAGGTTTCTTTGTGGTGGTTCCAGATTTCTTATATGGGGACCCTTACTCACCTAACAATGCTGAGAGGCCATTGCCTATCTGGATACAATCTCATACTACAGTTTGTTTCTTACACCATTCATCCATTTACTATTTGATTTTAATAATTTTTGAGAGGAACATTCATGGCTTTACTGATGAATTGTATGTGCAAAGCTATGTTGCTAGTATGAAAGAAACCTTTTTTTGCTGATACACCGATGGAGAGCAAAGTACAAACTACATGCCTGCCACAGAAAAACCTGAAATGAAGGTCAATTGAAATTTGAACATGAAATTGATGATTATAACTAATCATAAGATTGAAATTGATAGCTGATCATTTATTCAACTTGGAAATCTTCTCTCATTAGAATTTTGAAAAAAATATTATTTATAGGGTTTTAAATCAATTGGAATATCAGCTTAATAAGAAATATGAGAACTTCATTTTCCACTTGCATGCATTTTTTGTTGTCAATACAATTAATGGATGATATAAAGCTTTTGATCTGTAAATCATTGAATAGTTTTATGCCTTTAAACAGATTGCTGAATCACTAAATGGTCCGAACAGTATCTATTCACTTCACCAATTAGCCATCCTATTGTATGGAACATGATAGTTTGAACAATTTAAGACAACACTTCAATCATTTATGGGGTGCAAAATTTCTATCAACTACAAGACAAGGAGAGAAGAAAAATATCCGTGAGTGTAGATAAACAAAAGCAAAGGTTATGGTAATCTTGGTTACTAAGAGTGAGTGCCAGCATGGAAGCAGATTTTGCTGCAGGTGCAGGGATGTGGGTCTCTTAAATGCTTTTTTAATAACAAGCAATCACAGGTATGAGTTTCCAAGGGGACTTTGATGAGTGGGTCATCCTAAGCAAGATACTCCTAATGCCAAGATGTTGATGATGATAGAGAGAGCAAAAGAGATAAAGAAAGTTTTGTTTGATTACCTTGAACATATTTTTTTGAAGTAAAAGAGAACAACTAAAAGAAGTGAATATGGTTGATGCAGGAGGGGAGGTGCCTGCACAACCTTTAGGGCGAGATAGCGAAAGTAGAAGCAAGTTTAAACCAAGTATCAAACTGAAAGCTAATTAAGGAGGAACTGGAAGCTATAAGATAAAGCAGAAAGGAAATACAGAACTAATTTGAACAAGAGACCAGGCTAAGGAATAACCAGTAGTTAAACCTTGCTATCAAATGTCTTGATTGATGTTGGAATCCACCAAGGATGTTTGAAGGATGCTGTGACTTGCCAAAATCCAGTAGCTTGCTGTTGACATTTCCTGAATCTACGATAGTTTGCTCCAAAATCTAATAAAGCTCATGAGAATATACCACCCCAGAGAGAAACATCAAATGTGCACTTCAGAGAAAAGATCTTTGTTGGTTGAATTTTGAGTACTGAAATGAGGTATTTATTTAGATTCTGTGTCCTTACATTGATAACAACTCGTGGGCATCCTTAGAATCAAACCAGGACTCAAATTACATCAAAAGATAGTCTTCTAGAACTAGTTTTCACACCTTAGATGTGTTCTAGACACAAAAACTAGTCTTCTAGAACTAGTTTTCGCACCTTGGATGTGCTCTAGACACAAAAACTAGTTTGATTTTAGTTATTTTGCTGTCTGCGATAAAATGATCGCACCCACATGCTGTTAATTGACTCCATGGTTGAATAGGACTATCCTTTGGCATGGTTTCTACCACTAGTATCTAATGGTAAGGTTCTGGCTATCTAGTTTTAAGTGATGGTAGGTTTACGGCCATTAGATTATAGACTGGACTGCATAGACACAGGTTCTGTAATCGGGCCATCACTTCTTCATCCAACTTTTAGTTCAGGTGATTCGAGATGCATTGGAAAGCTAACTCAATGCCAAACATATTGAAGAGGTTTGAGTTTCAAAATTTATCTAACCATAGTGAAGTCGCCTTTTGGACTGCATGGACTGCTTCGAACACTTACCTACTATTGATCTAATTTACAAAATTTAAGTCCACTGGGTACTTGTATGTCAAGAGGCACCTTATATCCTCCTTTAACCGGACTAGTGATGGTTTGGAGGCTGCATGGGAGCCTTATGACAGCAATGGGTCTGGACCTGGCTTGCATCAGCTCCCTTGGTTTAAAAAAGTTCAGCTTTAACAAACTATTCACTTGGTCTTCCATGTATAAAATCTAAATTTAGGTGCTGCAAATTTTTAGATGTCCTCCATTCTCAGACTTGTCCTCTCTTTGTACTCAACTGTAAATTGTGATAGGCTTGGTTTCGAGTAAGCACCATCTACTAATCAATGATGGTCGTGATGTCTCATAGCTTCTTCTCTAGGAGTGGTGACAACTACAAATTGGACTTTGTCTACACAACAACCTATGACCTCACCCAAAATGCTAGCCAGAAGGTTTCCTTTGGATTCCTTGGCCTTATATAATTATCAAGATCTACCTAATGTATAGCTGATATAGGACTAAATGCATGCCCACACAAGTCCTCACATATTCTTCTGTTTAAGCTGCGGCATCTTCATTAGTCCAAGGGTCCAAATCCATTTAAATCCAATCACAAACACTACGATCATCCTGCGATCTACCCAAATAGGCCCTTGCAGTAGTGTCTCCTTGTCCACATGGACCATGGGTTAGGTTTGCTTTGATTACCATTTGCAACAACTAGGATCTCACCTAAAAAGTGATGTTATTTGGATTCTTTGGCCCTATATAAGTATATAAGATCTATGTGATGCATAACCAATATGGGACTAAACGAGCCCCCATAGGTCCTCACAGTCTACATCTAGATTGTCAAAGTATGAAGCTAGATTATTGATGTTGAAAATAGGGCTGAGGTAGACATCCTCTTGAAGGTCGAGCACAATCAATTTCCTAAAAGATCCAGATAGTATTGCTTTGGCTCATGGTGGACGAGAACTTTATCACCAAGCTTGAATTGAATGCTTTGTCACTTTTGATTTGCATGGTTTTGGTAAACCATTTTGCTTTTGATGATCTTTTTAACCTTGTTTTGGATGAAGGAAAAATTGGATGTGTTGAGAAAAATTTTCTTCTTAGATGGAAGTTCTAATCAATGGCAATGAGGGTGCTAGGTGTGATGCTACCATGATGTTAGTCATGCCACCATCTTGAATAGCAATCGCCCTTTTAAGGGGTTCTATTATGTGCAAATTTGGCTTGAGATAGAATTGCTTCTGAAGTGGTTGGGTGTTCAGCAACAAGACTCCTAGGTTCTTTAAATTGCAATCAAGGACTTTTGTTTGACCATTGGTCGAAGGGTAAAAGGCTTTTGAAAATTGAAGTTTCATGCCTAATGTTGTAAAGTGTCTTCCAAAATTGACATGTAAACTTGCCATCCCGATCAAACACAGTAGTCTTCGAGATCCCATTAAGATGAGTTACTTCATAAAAGAGTTTGGCATTATGTGAAGCATCAGTAGCCTTCTTAGAAGGGATAAGTAAAAGAGTCGGTTCCTATGAAGTCCATGCTTAGGTCTTCCCAAGGATGTTCAAGACTTAGTAAGGAAGCTTAAAGTCCAGGTGGTAGAAAATGAGATCTGGTAGTTTGGCAAATATGACACTCTTGGATTGCCTTCAAAATAGTCTAAAATTTTGAATCACTACAAATGCCAATCAAAAATTATAAATTATAATTTAAAATATTCCAACAATCCTCCCATGATTTAGCATTTTAAAAAAACGTGTAAAATACTTGAAACATGCATTTAGGCTATGACAACTATGGAATATTTTAAGGTACCTTGCAGCTTTGACCATTTGCTTACTAATATCATGCTCCATTTGTGAAGCCCATAGTTGACAAAGTCTTGAACTAAGCTCTCTGGCATGCATCTCACATGATACACATAGTATAAGCTTTGTCAGACTCAGATCCATTTGGATTAGCACATTATTGCCTTGTGTTAGTATCTTGGATTCATGAGTACTCCAAACATAATCAATCTCGTAAGTTGCAGCCTTATAACCACACTCATATGGTCAGTATTATGCAACATAGAAATACCCATCTTAATTTGGCTATGAACTCATTGAAAAAATCACCTTTCCTTTTGTTGTGCATGAAAAATGCTTGTACTAAGGTGGGAATAAGGAATAATACACTTCTGCTTCTCCCATCACCCCAAAAATAACTTGTTATTACTTGTTGATTTTTTATCTTGTTCTCTCTATTAGGTAATGTTCAGTTACTATTTTTATTTTTAGGTGATTATGTAACAAGCATCAGCCGTTCCTCAATTACACTTACCTTTCTACATGTTCAGCATCAATCTTATAGTCTTGCATTTGCAAGATTGTAAGTCACTAACAATTTTTGATATTGAATATTCCAATCCTCATATATAACCTAATACTTGCAAATTCCAGAATAATAGCATGCTATAAATTAGATAATCCTCATATTCTTGAGAAAAATAACACCCTACGTATAACAAATAAGGCTTAATCTAGTTTATTGACATTTCAATCATGTGGAATATCATATAAATAAATATCTTGATCATAGCAATTAGAACAAATGATAAGAATCAAATAAATTACTTAGTTAATTATAAATAAAGACAACATCAATCAAATAGGTATTGAATAAGTATCATTATTGTCCATATAAAATAAGCATTATAATGAAATAAAAGTCAAATGAGGATTTTTAAAATTTTGTTGTTGATATATCTACATATCTATTATTAGATGGTGAAGTTTTTTATATCTGTTTTTATCTTTTTGCCACCATAGAGCTTTTATTATTCAACTTTTTATTGGAAACCAATAAAGTTACAAGATGAAGAGATATGAGGAACCATGCTAAAAAGAAAAAAAATCTTTGTAGCATGATGAAATCACATCCATCCATTGAATAACACTTTCTCTCAATAATCACTTTAGAGGTTCACAACGTTGTTGTAATGGTAATGACAAAATATAATGGGCATTGCTCTTTTTGATTAGCACATTACATACATACCAAAGACAAATGTCATCTATAATGGATGTAGTTCATATGGACTATCATGAGGGGCATTTTCATCAATTCGGTTGAGGAGTATAGCTGGCATCTAATCTCCCGTTAGACAACAAAGCAACTAAAGAATTAGAACCCCATTTAGAGTAGAACTACCTAAGGAGGCAATTCTGCCACTTTAGCAAGTACCCCACGCTCCAACTCCTTTTATTTCATTTCTTCTTTCATCTTGCTTGCTAATTAATTGGGCATCCCCCTTCATTGTTCCTTTCTTTCAAAATGCGGAGCTTTATCTAAATGATTATAATAAATATCTTAACCCTAGTAATTGGAACATAATAAAAAACTCAAAAAAAAAAAAAAAAAAAACTTTATCAACTAGAAATAGCAAAGCTTTTTATAACTATTTTCTTTCTTTTGTTGCCAAAGTTTTTAAAAGTTCCATTCAAGGTTCGCCATTTCGGTACCGGATCCTGTACCGCTAAAATTCTACCATAATGTTAGTATGTGGCTTGGTATGGTATGGTAGTGTCGGTATGCTCTGAAATGGCGTATCGGTATGAGATTGATACGGTATGGTATGTCCCATACTGTGCAGTATGGGGTGGTACGGCATTCCATTGTTCCATTTCTATTAAAAACTAATACAATTATGGGAGGAAGAGAGTATGAAAAAGGTGTAAAATCATGCTAAAAAGGAAGAGAAAAAAAACTTCATTGCTATCACATCCATCTATTATACATCTCTTTCTCTTGCATAAAGCACCGGGAGGTTCACAAGGTTGTTGTAGCAACTATGAAGGAAATAGAATGGGCATTCCTCTTTCTAATTAGCATAATGATCATCCTTTGAAACATGACTTGCCTAACAAAAGTAGGATCGCAAAGGCAGATGTCATTCATAATGGATGTAGTTCACCTTGACTATGTATGAGGGGTCAAGGTTTTAAATTCTGTGGGGCGGAGGTGTTCCGGTATCTTCATGGAACGGGATGCCTCACTGTCTCATTTCATCCCGATGGCCATCCCGGTCATGCATTCCGATAGATATTCTCCATCATTCTTCTCTTCTTCATTTCTTTCTATCTTTTTTTTCTTCTTTTCTTCTTTTCTTTCTTTTTCTTCTACCTTCCTTTCTTTTCTTTTTTTTCTTTCTTTTTCTTTTTCTTTTCTTTTTTTCTTTTCTTTTTTCTTCCTCTCTCTTTTTTTCTAACTTCTTTCCTTCCTTTCTTTTTCTTTTCCCCTCCTTTTTTTTCGTTCTTCTTCTTATTCTTTCCTTTCACTTATCCTTTTTCCATCTTCCTTTCTTTCTTTCCTTTTTCTTCTTCTTTCTTTGTGTGGATGGGTTTCAGAGTCCTGACCCCATCTTAATCCTATTTTCTTACAGAAATAGGATGGGATGGTTGGGACATCCCCCATTTTGCTGAGACATAAAATCATGTTTTTCGGAACCATCCCGAACTAAATGGTTCAGGCCGTACCAAATCGTACAGGTGGAAAATCGGTTTGGTTCTAGCATAGAAACCGGCACGACGGTAGTATTAGAGGAAGGGAGAAGAAAGAGAAGAAGAGAGAGGGAGGGGGGAGAAGGAGAGGGAGAGGGCCACTGGAGACCGTTGGGGGCATTTTGAGGTTGGTAACGGTGGAGGGAAGAAAGAAGAGAGAGGAGACATGGAGCTCTTACTAGTCTCCGGATGTCTACCGCCGCGGTCGTCGCTGTGACGTCTTCGATGGCTGGCGAGCAAGCGCTGAGGGCGCCCAAGGCTGGAGTAGCATAGGAGGGCCATGTGGAACAGGGGTTTGCCCTTGTTCACATTTTTTTTGGGTTTTATCGATCGAAGTCGGCAACCGTGTTCCGCGTGAGAGGACGGAGGTCCTCCTCTACTTCTCCGGTGCCCTCCTTCGCTTCTCTGGCCTCGGGCTCCCCCTATGCTCGCTCGCCAGCCATCGAAGACGTCGCGGTGGCAACGGCGGTGATGGCATCCATTCGGAGACCGGTAAGAGCTCTTGGTCTTCTCCTCTCTCTTCTTCCCTCCCTCAGCCATTACCAACCTTGGAACGCCTCCGACCGCCGAAGACCCTCTCTTCCTCTCCCTCTCCTCCCCCCTCCCTTTTCATCTCTTTCTTCTCCCTCTCCCTTTATTTGCCTTGTCGGTTCGGCCTGGCATGAACCGATACGGAACCGTATTGAACCATACCACTGGTCGACTGGCACTGCGAATAGTTCCGATTCTACAAACCTTGCGTAAAACCTTATGAGGAGTTTACTGCCTGCTGCATCCTACGAAGCTTTCCAATATCCATCAACATGAGGTTAATGCAATGTGCAACATATGGGATCCAATAAATATGCGGTCGCCGCTCCATCAGCAACTCTTTAACGGCCTTATATTGCGGCCCATTATTTGTAATGACTTGCACGATATTTTGCTTTCTTATTGAATCAATCACCTCCATCAATTCAGGGATATACACGGCATCATGCATCTTATTTGAAGTATCAATTGATTTATGAAAAAATATTTTTCCATCATAATATACTAAGAAATTGATGATGCTTCACTTGGTAGGATTGGTCCAACCATCATACATCACCATTAGTCTGTTTGTGGGCCATTTATTTTTGTAAGAAGAAATTTAATTTTGTAGCTCGTCCTTGTTCCTGTCAAGAAGCTGATCGTAGATGTCCCTAGGTGCTGGAGGATCTACACTTGGGCCAGCTGCTTGTATGGTTGAAATAGCATACTGATAGTAAGTATTGCCTGTTGTATTTGTTGGAATGTAGCTGAAATATAACCATGATCCAATAGGTCACCATATGTCCTTTTTCTTCTTCTTCAACATATTGTCAATCCTCTGCTATTTTAAATTTTTATTGGAAAAAGCATATGGATCGGAATCATGAATGGTAGCTCCTTCGGTATGTCTTTAGAGGACCTCTTCCTACTGCCAAAAGCCCTCAGCATAGATGAAATACTCTGCCTACCTCTGCTCCTGTCTCCTTAACTGAGGTGGTCTTCTCGAACTTGGATTCTCCCTCAGCGGCTGTAGAGCTGGATCTCGATTCATAGTATAATGGTCCAAATCGTTCTCTGTATTTGTCTATCTCCTCCATTCAATACTGATCATCCAAACTCATCTGAATGGCAGCCTCAATTTGTGCCTCATCATCTGGAGCGGAGGTGGCCTATGACTCTTTGAAGTGATAAGAAGGTGGCTCTGCGGCTTAACGATTCACCTCCTCCCTCTTCTGCTTTGCCCTTTCCTTTGTTGTTTTAGAATCAGCAAAGTGTTTCTTGATCAGCTGTCAGACCTCTTGTGGGCATTTTTGACACATGGCTACATCGAGATAACCACCAGCTAAATGCTGCTTCAACCTAATCACCCCTCTTTTGAACTCTGTGTTGCACCATTTGCATGCCGAGCTGAGAGCAACTCGCCATGCTCCTAACCAATATCATGCTTTGTATCCTTCTTCTTACTCATTTCTATAAGTTTAACAAAACACGTCAGTTTAATAATTATGTATAAAAATTATAATTTTTTTTATCAAAAGTGAAAAATCTATTTTTTGTGGCTTCAGAAAATACATTTGGTTAATATATTTCATATTTTTCATTTCTCATAATTTTTATTTATCTTTATTTTTTAATAATAATTTTAAATATCATAAATTTAGAAAATATATTATATGGTTTAAATAATATTTCTAAATTAGCTAAAATATATTATTAATATTACATAATTTTTTAAATTGATTATATTTTTTTTATTATTTAAGTAATTAAAATATATATTAAATTTTAAAATTTTTTTAAAAAATATTTAAGCTTAGATCCAAGTAGAAACATGTCATCGATGTTACATATATTTTTCTAAACCGATGTTCCTTACATTAAATGCTATTTATTTTTTTATTTTATTCAAAATTAAGCCTAGGTTACTATGCATATAATGCATCAAAAACTTTATAATCAGATATAAAATTTATACTATACATAGCTTGAATTGTCCTAAACAATATTTTGAATTTATAATTTTTTTTAATTTTTTAATTTTTTTATTCTTAATATATATATATTTTAAAATATATATAATTAACTAAAATTAATGATTTTAGTATCATCATGTAGATCATCCAAAGATCTACAATATATAATGAAATCATAGTAAAATCACAAATTTTGGCATGATTTTCTCTTATTTTCTAAATTTTTGCCGTTTTTCAGCCAAAAAAAGACCAAAATTTGAGCGAGAGAACGGTGGATTACTTTGCTTCTGATCGAAATTTGTCAGCTTCTCAAAGAGATTATGACAAATTTTCAAAGTAGGAGAATTTTTTTTCCAAAGTTTCGCATCCCTCGGTTCGTTATGACCAGCTTTATGCTCTGCCTTTTGAATGAAAGGCAGAGGCAGAGCAACAATCATTTAAAGGGCAACAATCATTTAAAGGAGCCCCCCACCCCTCCCCTTTTGGTCGGTATAGCTCGGTTCATGCCTAAACCGAGCCGAGCTGCAGTGTTCTATCTAGTTTCGAGCGGTTCACTGTCGGTACCAAACCAAACTGACCGGTTCGGTCTGGTTCAGTGCAGGTTATACTAGCCGGTTTGGGCTGGTAGTGTTCCATGATCATTATAATGAAACAAAGGTCAAGTAATGATTTTTAACTTGTTAATATATCTATATATCTACTGGTAAATAGCAAAGCTTTTTATAACCATTTTCTTCCTTTTGTTTCTGGAGTGTTTTATGAGTTCTTCCTTATTAGAAGCCAATACAATTATGAAGGGAAGAGAGTTCTAAAGAAGTGTTGAATTATTCTAAAATGAAAAAAAAAATCTTCATTGTATGATGAATCACATCCATCCACTGAACAACCCTTTCTCTTGAATGAAGCACTTCGATGTTTACAAGGTTATTATGATTGGTGGTGATAAATATAAAATGATCATTACTCTTTCTGGTTAAAATAACAATACTTATTTGAAACATTGCATATCCAACATTAGTATACCAAAGACAAACATCAATCACAATGAACTTATTCCACATGGACTATCAATGAGGGGCATTTTCATCAAGTCAATTTTGCTGGATCTGACAAGTGCAACTGGTTTGAAATGTCTGACCTTCTGCTGGACAACAAAGCAGCAAAAGAAACAGAAACCTGTTTGGAGTAGGACTACTTGAGAGACAATTCTGTCATTTTAACCACTGCCCCACCCTCCAATTCCTTTTCTTTCACCCCCCTTTTGATTATGTTCTCTTGTACATTTCAAGTCTCCCTTCATCATTCCTTACTTCCAAACTTTTCCTAGTTTCCTGTTTTCAAATAAGATTATGCTGTAATATTAAAATTATTTGAAACAAATAATATTATTTTATTTGGTGTAGGTGAGATTTGAGCAAGTAATGACCTTTTTGAGTGGATCAATCAGGCATATCTAATCCTTAATATGCTCCGCTGATGCTCTCTTGGAAATGGAAAGCTCTACAAAGAAATGATTAAATGTCAGAGAACTGTTTGGATGCTATGGACTAGCTTAACAATGAAGTCGCTGAGGACAGGATTAAGAAACTAAAAAAATTGTGTGAAGTTGTAATCTAGTTTGATTTCCTTAAGAAGTTAAAGAAGTGTTATGCACAAGCTAGATATGGTCATAGTCGTGGAAGGTCTGAGGTTGTGTACAGGATGTTTGAGCAGCTTGTCATGAAGTCATTCCTGCTTCATTTAGGTCTGGCATGATGTAAATAAAGGTGGCACTTTGTAGGTTTTCTTTCTTCTTTCCCTTTGGCGCTGCTGGACTGCTTGGGGTACTTTCCTTCAAAGACTTTCTGATTGTGACCATACACATTGTTCAAAGACTTGATGCAATGGGAGCATGCTATGGTAGAGGATATGTGTGATTTTGTTACTTTGTAGCAAGCTGAAAGTAGTGCATTATGTGCCATTGGGGCAAAGATGTCTCCATAAATAATGCACTTCTAGAAGGCTAGCATGCTCTTATATGTAGTAAGCTCTTAGTCCAGTTGAAGCAATATAACTGTAGCCATATCCAGTAGATGTAATAGAGCTCAAATCTACCCTCATATGCGGTTGACCTGCAATTCCTGGGATGGTAATTAGTTAGTGATTTCATCCAGTTTAGATAATATATAAATTATAAGATTTAGTTGCATTTGACATTTTTCTCTAGTTTTTTCTTTGAAAGTTTTTCTAACAGAATGTTGAAAGTTAGCCACTGATAACTCATATTGTCTTTGTAGGTTAAAGGTTTTGAAGATGCAAAATCAGTTATTGCAGCTTTAAAAAGTAAGGGCATTTCTGCAGTTGGGGCTGCAGGCTTTTGCTGGGGTGGTGAGTTCTAGCCACATGATTTTTGAATCAATGTGAACTCTCATATCATCGATCTCACATGAGATTATGAGAAATCAATAATAAAATATTTTGTGGATCACAATACTTCTGTAATGTATAATCATGTGTACGTTGTTTTCAACTTCATAAACCTCCTTAGCCAAAGTTGTTGTGGAATTGGCGAAAGCTGATGCAATCCAAGCTGCGGTGCTCTTACATCCTTCATTTGTATCTGTTGATGATATCAAAGGTATGTATTTCTTTCTTAACAGTTCCTACTCATGCTTTCAATTGAGGTTCCCATCCCCACACAGAATTTATTGTTTAACAGAGAATTTTTTGGCATGTGATGGGCCATTTAGTTTTTATTTCTGTTGTATGAAAGATGTTTCATACTTTTTCCCCAGAGGTTAAATGCCCCATTGCTATACTTGGAGCTGAGTCAGACCATCTTTCTCCACCTGAATTAGTGAAGCAGTTTGAGCAGATTTTATCTGCAAAAAAAGAGGTAAGTGATCTTTTGCATTTGTATCCTGATTGCAAACTGTTTTTTTTTTAAACTTGACTGGGTTCAATTTGCCTTGCATAGAATACAAATTTACTTACATCATTATAACATATTCATGCCAGCTTATATGATGAATGCTTACAAATGTGATATATCTCTTTCTAGAAAAGAAATTGCGAATAGCATATTACACTGGTTTTGACATATTTTGCTTAATTTCTTGAGTACACCCTGAGTGGCCAGTGGAAATTCGAATTCTTTCTTGCTTTATTTCCCAACTGACCATGAAGATGCACGATGTCCTCATCTCCCATGACCTGTATGCATTTGACGAAAGCAAATTGTACATATGAGAGAATACATTCAGCCATTTTGAAGCTTGACAAGTAGAGCTACCACATAAAAAAAAGCCAAAGTTGTGCCAAGTACAAAAGACCCAGTACAGGAAGCTATAATGTTTCATCTTCAATATATCCTTGAACAACCTTTTTAAATGACATGTCTTATAGAGTCCAATATGGTAAGAAGAAGGGTATATGATTCAGAGACATTTTCTTTTGTGAAAAAAATGTTCTATGAAGCTTGTTTTACATTGTCAATTTTAAATGTGTTAATAGATAAAATTTGCAAAAGTTTCAAATCCAGTTGATTTACTGATCTTATTTGTCTCTAAAGTTGCATTATCTACACTATCCACTCTCAATCAATATTTTTTTAAAATGACAGTGTGAAGTACCTCATTTGAGGCCATAATTATCTAATGACTTGTACCATGTAATGGGTGGTAAAGATGAGGATCAGTTTTCTCTTGTTGGATGCTGAAATGATATAATAAAATAAAAACTGAAAATGAGATATGCTGACAGTTGCAAAAAAAAAAAAAAAAGAAAAGAAGAAGAAGGGAAAGAAATTACCTACTAAGTTAACAGACCTTTTTTTTTTGGATTCATCTGTGTTTACAAAATCAAGCAGACATAGCTAATCAGTTAAACTCAAACTTCTGTACCTGTGCAATTTTTTTCAAATTTATGAAGCAATGCATTTGGAAAAATCTGAAACGACTGATGGTAATTTGAATTTTGAGGTTTTGACTATGTTGATAATAATGTGTATATATTCCTAAAATGTGCAGTTGAATTACATTTCCAGGTAACCCATTGTGTTTCTGACCTGGCATTTTCAATTTTTACATGGGTGCATAATTATTCTTTGCACTCTCATTATGAAAATCATATTCTAAGAGGGTATGGGTAGCGATTTGTGAGATGAACCTGCCTACTCCCCCAGAGCCGTCCAAAATAAACAGGATTTCTTGAAGGTTTTCATAATTGGTTCAGATCTGTGCTAGCTGAGACCAGTTACCTAAATTGCTCAGAGTATAAGCATCTTGGTATTGTTTAAAACTGATTCGCAACATGATTCAATTGAATTCACATTGAAGAGGTCGAGGAGAGCGGGATTCTAAATCTAGAGTGGGATCGAGACTTTGTTCTTTTTGGGAACAAGGAAAGTGAGGGATCAATTAGGCAACATAGGATGGTGGGAGATAAAAGCTCCTAAAATCTTAGAATCTCTCAGATCACAAGTTAGTTGGAGAAGAATGTACCTTAGTTTTATATCAAACTCAGACTCTAATCCACATCATAGGTATTGTTTTACTTTTATAATCAGTCAAAGGATCCTAGTTTCTTAATTTTGTAATGGAGTAGGATTTCAACAGCTACCTATCCTCATCAAAATTAGAATAAATATTCTAATATTCAGGGACCTGTTTTTAATCTTACTCTTATTTAATTGGGTTAATTTGGAAGCAATAATTTCAAATTATGAACCTGAATTCATACCAGGTAAATCCAAAAACCTATCAACATAGTCTGAGACTCACCTGGTTATAAGCAGGTTGGTATTCGGGTCTGACAATCCCATGTGACAAGTCACCATGGGTTGAAGAAACCTTTAAATCCATCCTCAAACTCTTGGGATAGTGTTTATTGTCCGATGGACCATGGCTTAAGCAAGGATTTACATGATTAGGAAAGCTATGCGATTAATGGTCAAGGGAATGAATAAAATATAATGAAGAGAAAAGTAGAGGGGAATGTGCATTTAGGATTAATCACATCTCTTATTGTTATGGGGTAGAATATTAGCCATGCAAGCCATGTTGAAGATAGTGATGAGCTGGTGCCACCAGGACCATTGAGGGTATATTTCCGCAAAAGGAAAGGCAATTATGATGATGGGCAGAATCGGTCAAGGGAATGATTGACAAAATCAATCAAGAGAATTATGGGATTGATAGCTAAATAAAGGAAGAATTATATGGAAGGCAATTATGATGATGGGCAGAATCAATCAAGAAAATGATTGACAGAATCAATCAAGAGAATTATGAGATTGATGGTTAAATAAAGAAAGGAAGACAATTCTAGTTTCCAAAAGAGGAGCAATGGTTAAATAAAGAAGGGAAGACAATTCTAGTTTCTAAAGGAGGAGCAATTTAAAGACTACAAATACCTATAATGATTTAGTAGTAGGGATCATCTTGATTCTTTTGAGTCTCTGCCATATGCTGGCCAATGTTACTGATTTGGAAGAATTTTCTCCTTGGTTGTTTACTTTGTTCTTCTATTACTCTTTTTTTGTTTTAGCTCTCCTCATCAATAAAGTCATGTACTTTTTCTAACAAAAGTAGTCTGGCCTACCATTCCAGCATCACCTTCAATTGTTCATGCCCAGGACTCGTATGGAGGCTCGAGTAAAGCTATTAGAGAAATCGATGGCATCGCTCACTGCTCAATTAGAGTCGTAAAGCTATTAGAGAAATCGATGGCATCGCTCACTGCTCAATTAGAGTCGTAGCATTCTAGTTTGTAGTCCAAAATTGCCCAGACTCGTACACAGCTCTAATAGACGATTGACGACCGCCTTGCTCGTCTGAAGGAGATGATTGCGGGCATGGCTACTTCTGGGAAAGGAAAGGCCATTATTGCATAACTGGTTACTGCTGCCGCAATCTCGTTTTTGTTCATATCGACAGGCACTGCTTCTTCGTCCACTACGTGGCTCACAGAGGAGGTAACATCAAGCTTACCTCGGAAGGTGGAAATTCCAAGCTTCGATGGAGGGGATCCTATCGGCTGGATTGCTCGTGCCGAGCAATAATCTGAATTGCACAGCATTCCCGAGGCACAAAAGGTGTTGTTGATGATGATCTGTATGGAGGCCTCTGCCCTCCGTTGGGTTTGTTGGCTCTGCTTGAGCAACCCCACCATATCTTGGTAAATATTGGCTTTAGAATTGATTGAAAGGTATGATGTCGGTAGTTCGGCAATCCGTATGAGCGGTTGGTGGTTGTGCAGCAACGGTCCGATGTTGATTCTTACATTGACGAGTTTATTGAGCTTGCCACGTAGGTGCCTGGGATGAGCAAACTCCAATCTCTTGGCTACTTCATGAATGGTCTGCATGAGAAGATTCGGGCTAGAGTGCAGACTCTTGAGCCATCCGACATCAATCGAGCCATGCAACTCGCTCGTAACATTGAGACCGAATTGTAGGCGACTATCCAATCCAAAAGTTTTTGCAATTTTGGGCCATGCTCTGTTGGAAATAGTGCTACCCATGCCAAAGCTGAGAATTGGAGGCTCCAGCGTTTATCGTGGATGCCATCTAAGCCGGAACAGCACATGGGAGGCGTCAATAATGTCGCGCCAGCCGCGGATAAACCAACGTAACGGACTCCGTAGCGATTTCCAGCACTAACAAGTGGGCCCACGCCTAGTTCCACACCTTCCCAAGTCAGGGGCAAGGGTACTTGGAAGATGACTCAACAGGAGTACTTGGACTTGCGTGCGAAAGGGCTATGTTTTTGCTGTAAACAACCCTATCATCCCCCGCACGAATGCCCTAACAAGGAGCTTCGAGCCATCATTTAGGTGAGGATGGTGATTATATTGGCATTAAGGATTTTGATCCCTTAGTTATGGAAGAGTCTGAACCATAGGATGGAGGAGTGCC
Organism: Cocos nucifera; assembly: GCA_006176705.1. Taxonomy (NCBI): domain Eukaryota; kingdom Viridiplantae; phylum Streptophyta; class Magnoliopsida; order Arecales; family Arecaceae; genus Cocos; species Cocos nucifera. The sequence goes on from QRFJ01000310.1 coordinate 630,318, forward strand.
AGACATCCAATTGACAATGTTGGATCTGCCTTTATATTCTGCGGGTGGGATTTCTAGTCCCCACATTATGAAATTGCATGGGGTGGTGGTAGGTAACGAGGTGGTTATTTTTATTGATAGTGGAGCTTCCCATAATTGTCTCCAGTACTCTTGTGCAGCATTTGCAGCTTTCCACTAGTGCCACATGTACTTTCGGAGGATGCCTTGGAGATGGACACCGAGTAACCTCTTCTAGCATTTGCAAGCACCTACAAATTTAGTTGGGGCCTTGCGACATTCATGCTGACTGCTTTATCTTCGGTTTGGGTGGTGTGGACCTCATCCTCGGGGTCGCTTGGCTCGCCATACTAGGAGATGTTAAATTCAATTGGAGTAAGATGACTATGGGCTTTGGTTGGAACGGCCAGCAGGTACAACTCAGGGAAGACCCATCCCTTTGCCGCACTTTAGTGGGCTTGTGGTCAATTTGGGGCACTACCGAGTGGACCTTTGGGCAATTTTGTGGCTTGACACACCTCTAGTAGATGTGAACACTGGTGAGGCAGATTTGACTGCTGCAAAATAGCTTGCACTGTAGGAGCTCCAATAGGAATTTGGTGAGGTGTTCGGCGTATTGACCGAATTACCCCCCAGAGATCTTTAGACCATAGAATTGAGTTGCAACCTAAAGTCGGACCAGTCTCAGTTCGTCCTTACAAGTACGGGTATGCCCAAAAAGATGAGATTGAGCACCAGGTGACTGAGATGCTGACGGCAGGGATTATACAGCCTAGTTCGAGCCCATTTTTCAGTCCTGTCCTCCAAGTTCGGAAGAAAGATGGCAATTAGTGATTCTGCATGGACTATAGGAAGTTGAATCGGACAACTGTTCGTGATAAGTATTCGATCTGGGTAAGACAAGAACTATTAGATGAATTGGCTGGTGCACGTTATTTCTCTAAGATTGATTTGCACGCGGTATACCATCAGATTAGGGTGGTATTGTCTGACATCCACAAGACAGAATTCCGCACACACAGTGGCCATTATAAATTTTTGGTCATGCCTTTTGGCCTTACCAACGCTCCTGCAATGTTCCAAGCTACCATAAATGATATCTTTCGGTCGTATCTCTGCAAATTTGTCTTAGTATTTTTGGATGACATTTTTGTTTACAGTGCCAGTTGGCACAAGCAATTGAGGCGTCTGCGTTGTGTGTTGCAGATCTTAAAAAACAACAAATTCAAAGCTAATATGAAAAAGTGCTAATTGAGCCGGCGATATGTGGAGTATCTAGGCCATATTATCTCAGCTATCAGTGTAGTCATAAGATCTGGCAAAGATTTCTGCTGTCATGCGTTATCCCCGATCAACTTTCGTTCGGGCAATTTGGGGATTTCTTGGCCTCACAGGCTATTACAGGAGGTTTATCAAGCACTATGGGATGATCGCTCGATCCCTCACCGCCCTATTGAAGAAGGATGCCTGACACATTCACTTGGCCTCCCGAGGTGTAGCAAGTATTCGAGATCTTACAGCAGGCGTTGATATCGGCACCGGTGCTTGTTGTGCCGGATTTCTTTAAAGAATTCATCGTGGAATGCGATGCGTCGGGTACTGATGTTGGTTTGGTGTTGATGCAGGAAGATCGACTAGTTGTCTTTTTCAGTAAAGCCCTATCACCTCGCTCTCTGTCCAAGTCTACATATGAGGAGTTGATGGCTTTGGTTATGGCTGTGTAGCACCGGCGTCCTTACTTAGTAGGCTAGTATTTTATGGTACAGATTGATCACAGAAGCCTAAAGCATCTCCTCTTTCAGAAGATTGTCACCCTGGTGCAACAGAATTGGGTAGTCAAACTCTTGGGCTATGAATTCGATGAGGTTTATAAGCCTGAACGGACCAACAAGGTAGCAGATTCATTTTCCCGAAGGGAGGATGACGGAGAATTGCAGGCCATCAGCGGACCCTTTTGGCTGGATCTTTTCACCTTAGATGATGAAGTCCAGTGAGATCCTGAGTTGCAGGCTATTGTGTCATAGCTTCAGCAGTCGCGTATGGCTCGCCCACCCTATAGTTTAGTACAAGGAAGGCTATTCTTTCGTGGGAGACGTTATTCCTACCAACTCATCATGGATTCCTAAGCTGATCACTGAGTTTCACTTCACTCCATCTGGCGGACATTCGAGCGCTTACAGGACATATCGCCACATAGCAGCGAATTTGTATTGAAAAGAAATGATGCGCACGGTCAAGAATTTTGTGGCTTCCTATTTGGTTTGCCAACGTATCAAGTATGAGGCTACTTCTCCGATGGGCCTTCTGCAACCTCTGCTGATTTCTACAATCATCTGGGAGGATGTGTTCATGGATTTTATCATCCGCCTTCCAAAATCTCAAGGATTTGAATACATTTTTGTGGTGGTCGATAGACTCACTAAATATGGTCACTTTTTGGCACTAAGGCATCCTTACGTGGTCCGAATGGTTGCTGAGCTTTTTAGCAAAGAGATCATCCATTTGCATGGCACGTCGAAGTCTATCATGAGCAACCACGACCCAATTTTCATGAGCTCTTTTTGGCAGGACATATTTAAGTTGTTGGGGACCACACTCAAGATGAGCTCGGCTTACCATCCCAAAATCGATGGATAGAGGTGCTAAATCGCAGCTTGGAAACTTATCTCCGTTGTTTTGCTTCGGAACAGCCCCGTTTGTGGGCCAAATGGTTGCATTGGGCTGAATATTGGTACAGCACTTCGTTCCACACCTTCGCTGGATATACCCCTTTCGAGGCAGTATATGGTTATCCTCTGCTAGTGTTGCAACATTTCTTACCTGGAGAATGCTGGGTAGAGGCAGTGTCACAGAGCCTTTTGGATCGTGATGAGATTTTAAGATAGCTTTAGTACAATTTGGAGCGCACCCAGCAACGGATGGCCAAGAGTGCGAACAATCACAAACGTGAAGTATCATTTGCGGTGGGCGACAAGGTTTTTATCAAGCTTCGCCCACATCGGTAGCAGACGATCACCCCTCGAGTCCACCCAAAATTGGTATACGTTATTACGGCCCTTTTGAAATCATCAAACGGATTGGTGCTGTCGCCTATAAACTCCGCCTACCTGAGGATTGTCAGGTGCACCCGGTCTTCCACATCTAGCAGTTCAAACGTGTTGTTGGCAACCATTCAGTAGAGACCGCGCTAACAGATACTCTAGCAGCTTCTGAGGAACCCTTCTATGAACCGGAAGCCATTCTATCAGATAGGCTTATCGTATGGGGTGGCCACTTCATTCCACAACTCTTATTGCAATAGAAGGATGGTTCAATTGAAGAAGCATCGTGGGTGGACCGCGACGAGATTGCCGGCCAATTTTTCTCTTTCAGCCTTGGGGACAAGGCCAGTGTTTCAAAAGGAGGCAATGTTACAGGACAGACTATTAGTCATGCAAGCCATGTTGAAGATAGTGATGAGCTGGTGCCACCAAAACCATTGAGGGTGTATTTTCGCAAAAAGAAAGGCAATTGTGATGATGGGCAGAATTAGTCAAGGGAATGATTAACAGAGTCAATCAAAAGAATTATGGGATTGATGGCTCAATAAAGGAAGAGTTATATGGAAGGCAATTATGATGATGGGCAGAATTAATTAAGGGAATGATTGACATAATCAATCAAGAGAATTATGGGATTGATGGTTAAATAAAGAAAGGAAGACAATTCTAGTTTCTAAAGGAGGAGCAATAGTTAAATAAAGAAGGAAAGACAATTCTAGTTTTCAAAGGAGGAGCAATTTAAAGACTATAAATATCTGTAATAATTTAGTAGCAGGGATCATCTTGATTCTTTTGAGTCTCTGCCATAGGTTGGCCAGTGTTACTAGTTTTGGAGAATTTTCTTCTTGGTTGTTTACGTTGTTTTTTCATTACTCTTATTTTGTATTAGCTCTCTTCATCAATAAAGCCATCTATTTTATTCTAACACTTATTCACTTTACTTTCTTCTCCTCAAGTTTCACTCTTGGATGCCCAACCCTAAATCCCATAATTTTTTTCTTTTCTTTCTAAAAATATAATCGAGTAATTGACAAGTGAGCTACTAATTGGTTTGGCAGGGTGGGTACGGGTTTATTCTCTTCAACCAAATATAAATTAGTTATGGTTTGAGGGATTCTTGATCTTGCCTAACATTACCAATTGCTACCCTAAAGAGGCCCTAAGGAAATTAAAGTTAGTCGGTTTTGAATTTTAAAATATGTGAATATTTGTTCCAGAATATGATGGTAAGATCCGATTGGCTTTTGACATAGTTACAGGACATGTAGTCTGTGGCTAGGAAAAAATCTTGCCTCCATGTGTCAGTGATTAGTAATCTTATATCATGAGCTGCAAGCAGTAAAGGTTGTACAAGGGAAAGATGCTTTGGTGCTGTTGCCTTAGTTCATTTTCTCCAATTATTCCACATGTACTTTAGTAGACGCTCCCCTTTAATGCTAAAAAACTAGAGTGTAGGATAATATGAAGTGTCATACTGAACTCATGATTCATGGATATCCTGTGGTATGCTCAATATCAATTGGGCACATAATATACAGGCATTGAAGTCTTTGTGCATTGTATGGATATCGGAAGTAGGTGACAAGTGGATCTCAAATGGGTGCATGATGAGTAGTAGTATCACTAGAGGCATGGGCAAGAAATACATGGACATATCACTTTTTGGGCTTGTGGTGTATGGCATGGACACTTGGATTATGATATGGACGCAAGCTATCAGTACATTGCTGGGTTAAGGTGGGGCTGAGAAATAGCATGTTAACTCTCCATTGCAGGAGAGGTAATTTTGAGAACTTCTTATGCTTAATTAGGAAGACATTATGTCAGGGCAAAAAATTGATGATTTGCTTGTTGAATCCTTTTTCTCCTTTTAATGGAATCTCATGGGTTGCCTTTACCAGTCATGGTCATATTTAAGATAAACCATGTATATCCTTCTGATTACTAGCATTTATTCATTTGTTTATTTAGCTAGACAATTTTTTGAAATCCTATTGATCTGCTTGGCCCACAGCCAAGACTCTCTCCATGCTGGGCCAATAAAAAATTGTTATTAACAAAAAGAACTATCTAGCAAATTAAGTGGATGGTTCAACCACTCAAACCATCTAAATTGCATCGTTTCATTTATATGGATCAGAAACTCCTGAAGGGGATACAAATTAAGAATGAGGAAAATATTTTTCATTTAGGGCTTAGTCTTAGATATGAAATGGTGACTGTCTCAGAGCCTCATTTGATCTCTACCTAATGCTATTGAAAAAGCCACCATCTCGATGACCCATTTTGCCATGGTTGTGCCATGTAAAAGGGGTCGTGCTGCTGCTGCTGCATCAAGGGTCAAAGGAGAGAAACCGGTTCACCACATTGTAGGAGAGGAACTAGGACACCACCTCCAATGTGGGAACGAGAGGAGAACAAGGACTGTAGGGTTTGGAATTGAAGGTGATCACATGATGAGGAGAAGAGATCATCTCACAGCCAAATCCTTTTCTTCTTCTTCTTCTTCCTCTTCTTCTCCTCTTGAAATGTAATTAGACCTCGAAATTGGAACTTTGGAGATGAGATTTAGAGAGGGCTTTTGAGAAGAACAGATATTTGGCTTGGTTCCTTCGTAGTCTATGCAGTCAAACGGGGAACTAGTGACCCGACCATGAAAACATTTCAAGCTGCTTCTAGATGATAGAATATTGGATAGATTCCAAGATATGTGATTCAAACAATTTCAGAAACACCCATTCGAGTGAAGTTTAATGCTCGTGGAATGGGTGGATGAGCTATGACAACTTAACTACTCGATCAGCCAAGAGATGCAAACATGGTATATAACAAGAGGCTAAACTCATGTTTTGGGGTGAAGAACAAGGTCTACCATACTGACCTTTATTGTCCCACAGTGATCGTACTACACCATTACTGGTATGGTATCAATGTTTGTTGTATTTGCTGAACTGGTCCATACTGGTTCGAACTAAAAGCAGAACTGTCTTGCACTATCTGGTACCGACCAGTACCACCAATTTCGAGTGGCACCATGACTGGGAGTGAGAATACGGTATTGGAAACTTGTCTTGGTATGGGGTGCATATTGTGCCGTAAACAATCATATTGTACTGGTTTTGCAAACCTTAGTTAAGAGGGTCTTATATTGATCTGAATAAAAGAAGTCTTGTATGTGGAAATCTGGTGAAGATCCAGGAGAACAACTAACTTGCCATTTGCATTTTAAGCAAGAAAGCACGTTTACATTATTTTGCAGCATGAAAGTAAAAATCTAAGTATTTTTTTGTCTATGTGAATTGTAAATTCAATTAGATGGTAGGAATGCTTAGTGTCAGAACTGGGAGTGCATATAGGAGCAGCAGGAGAAACAGATATTTCAAATACATTTTTACTTTACTAAGAAAGTGCTTAGGAGGCAGTTGGTGCTTCTGGATTTTAGTAAGATTGTGAAGCAGGTGCATGACCCTAGATATAATATTTTGGCTACTAAGTGGGAAAGTGAAAAGGAAGAAATCTCTTCCACAACAATTTTGGATGTTGACTTGCTTTCTTGTGAGTGCAAAATAATCAGATGCTGCGTGCAGGTGTTTTTTCTTGTTAAAGATAGCTTCTTTTGCAGAAGGAATTTAGGGCATTTAATTATTTGCAATTTGCTTGAACCGGATCATTTATAACAAATTCGTTTAAAAAATATCTTGGAAATGACCTCCAAGAAATACCAGACCAGAACACAAAGGTAAGGTGGATATTATAATATTTACTCTTTGTTTGTTCTAAGAAGGATATTATTCTCATCACATCTGTTAGTTACGTGATGCAAAGAAAGGGTCTAATGAAGGACTTCTCTCAGATCTGTGTATATCCATGCATGGCTTCTTTTTTAAGATTACACATTAGATTCTTGTTGTCATGTCACTAATAGTATACCCAAGTTGGAATGAGCACAAGGTGCATGCATTGATTGGACTCTTAGTTAGTGGTAGGGGCTAAAGTTGTTAAATTGGTCTGCAGGGAGTACTAGTTTGCATGAGGTGCTGTGGTGGATAAGGTTAGTGATGTATGCATTCTGAACTATTTGGTGCAGGGTGCAACTGTTAGGGCACAGAACACAGAAAAGTCAAAATTTTCCTTTTAAGGTATTCCACCAAGTATTCCTGAATCAAGAGCCACTGTAGTGTAGGCCACGAAAAACAATTTTCCATTCTTCTTCTGTACCTTTATGGTTGTGTTTATATGGACACAAACATGTTAATCCAGTCTCCACAATGATTTAAAATAGTTCTACTTTCCTGCTTCTGAGGGTGACATTTTGCTGGACCACGTGAAGTGTCACCCAAATATTCTTAGTTTTTTGATGATGACTTTGGAATAGGTTTTTCAACCTTTCTTTTGACCAATTATGTATCTAATCACTCAAATTATCACTCTAAAAGTGTCTCTTTTTTTCTGCAGGTTAGTTACTTTGTAAAGATATTTCCAGGGGTAGCTCACGGATGGTCTGTCAGGTACAAGGTGGATGATGCATCCGCTGTTAAAAGTGCTGAAGAGGCTCATCAAGACACGCTTGACTGGTTTGCCAAGCATGCCAGGTAATCTTCAAAACAGTGCATGTCCTGCACTTCAGTAGATCCTATCAATCACCACTCCATGGACTTGTTGGACCAGTATGAATTGAACTAGACTTCAGGATTTCTGATGTTGCTTAAAGCATGTACAAGCGGTTTCAATATTTATGACAATGGCTCGGCTTTTCCCATTTACAATTCCAATTACTAATTGCATAAATTAATATCATGGTCTGCATTTTAATACCTCTCATTCCAAAAACCAAAATTTTATTCATGTTATCAGTTCTCGGTTACTATAGCATCTCTAGCATTAGTTTCAATCTGTCCTGGTGGCACCAGCTTTGATTTGTAAAGGTCATGCAAAGGGCTCAAAACTGATATGTCCCTTGAACCATCAAGAGCATCAACTGCTTTAGCTTTGTTTTCTTTATCAGAATGCAGTTACATAACAGCGAGAACGGGATGGTTCAGAAAATTGGGGAATTGTAGTTACATGAAAGGTTGTATTGAAGAGGTGCATAAATGACTGGCTTAAGCGACTTCAAACTTTGTGATGCAGGGATGCAAAAGGCTTCCAGCAAAAGCTTTGACCACCATCTTCCCTTCCTGTCGTCAGCCAGGAGCACGAGATTTGCTACATCAAGATCTTGGTGTTAAACAAGCAATAGCTTAAGAGCTCTTCAGGAATATATGCAAGACTTGATATCAGTTTAAGCTTCAAAATAAGAGGAATTGAGTTTAATAGGTGCTAAATTTTGAAGTAAGGTACTGGTGTCAAACAGTCCACCCTTAGAAACCTGGAGGAGTCTAAGATTATATTGCTATTAGCTTGACCTCAAGAATTGCATGGTGGAATTAGTGTTTGAGGGTGGCACGTTGTTATCAATCAAACTGGATTGACACTTGACTTTAAAATGAGTGTTTGGTTTGCAACCAAAATCAAAATGAAAATCGAAATGAATAGAAATTGGAGAGGCTAAAATGAGTGTTTGGTTTGCAACCAAAATCAAAATGAAAATCGAAATGAATAGAAATTGAAGAGGCCAGATCTCTCTAAACGTTCAAAATCAGAATGAAAATATATATCCTTAAAAAAAAAATAGAAATTAAATTTTAAGTAGATCGGAGTGTTTCCCTCGAAATCAGAATTGGAATAAAACTCTTTGCAATTAAATGGTTAGCATGGCCATTTCCATTTCAATTCTAATTCTAACCCCAACTCTTTCCAGCCACACACCCTCCTGAGACTTCCAAGGTTCAAATTTTAGCCAATGGTATCTCCTTGTATCATGGCAAAGGCACCCCAGTCCAAGTCAACAGCATCATCATCAGAATGTGCTTATCTTCCTCTTCCTCCTACAGGCAAGAGTGATCCAGGCGGTTGGTCAAGCTATTCTACGAGTATGGATGCAATTCAATTAACAAATTTTCATGAGTACCGCAAATAATCAATTTTAAAAATAAGACTACAATCTTTTAAGATCCAAAAGACCCGTGTCACCAACCCTCCAAATCCATTAATCATTTTCTATTGATATAGTATCAAAGGCACGCAAAATGGAGCTAGAAAAGTCATGGTCATCTTCTGAGAGACCGACCACCAAATAGCTTGCATGATCAACCTCCGCCCGCGAGCTTCTCTCCTGGTGGCGTCATGAAGGATATCGATGTCCACACCATCAGGAGGAAGTTGAACATACCTCACCACAGATCCCCTAATAAAACAGTTCCGCACTGACAACTGCAAAAGTATATCAAAGAAAAGGCTCGAGTTCATTATGATAACCTCGATTTTTAATATACCAGGACCTGTAACATGATTATGCACATTTGACCAGGAGATGGAAAAAAATAACTTTCAGATGACTTACAAAAAAAAAAATGCATGCTCTGTGACAGTAATAATCCTTAGAAAGCTACATTGGCCCTGCTTAATTATAAGAAAAATATATAGAATCAAGAGTAGTTAGAAAAGACGGAAGCGAGGGATGCTATTGACAACGGAACTAAGTCAGAGCAAGCAACAACAGTTACAATTTTAAAGGCTTATATAGACATGTATATCAAACCATAAAGGAAAAAATTTATAATGGTTAACAATCGTGCATCTTTATGCGATTAAGGAAAAAAAAAAGGGAGAGATCTAAATAAAATAGTCTTCCATTTCTTTTGATTTCTAGATCCAAAAGTTTGTGATGTGTAAATTGCAACTATTGATATGGCAATGAAACGAGGGGAACACAAAAGCCAAAAGAGCAGCACATAGCAAAAGCAATCAACACCAACTCCTCGATATCTCAAAACCAAGATACCAGCTCCAGCCCTGAGGTGCCCAATAGGCTAAATTGGGAAGGCTAGGACCATTCTCTTTTCTTGCAATTGTTTATCCTGGTTGAACCAAAAATGAAGCAAGTTATGGTGTTACCAGAGGGCTCATCACACAATATGGAAAACTAAAGCAACATGGTAGATAGCTTATCCAGAATGAGGGAAGCAGATATTACACATCAAAGGAAGAGGCTTGCCATATTTGTCAACAAACTTTAATTAGGCTCTGAGAGGTCAAACCTTGCATTAATTGGGAAATGCTTCAGAAAGTGCTCAAGAGAGGCTACATGACCCATGGATGAAAAATGCTAGGGATCTGATATAGATTCTTTATTTTTAGCAATAGTAAAACACAAAGCGTTTCACAAGATTATAAGAAATCAAGGAATTGCAAAAGACAATGCACAGAAAGTTGCTACACGAAAACAAGAAAAGCTAAATAATTGATCCTGTTGGCCGTCAACGGATTAGGTCAAGTCAGGATCCAGCTCAACCTGATATGACATGAACAGCCTTCAAGTATATAAGTAGACAAAAATCCAGCACATTCACTTCCACTGTAAGGTCCCTTTTCCAAGTCATTTTTAAGGGAAAGGCAGGATTTTTCAACTGTTGGGTTTAGTAATAGGGTCCACTTAAGATGTGATCAAGGAAGAACTATTTCTACAAGATCAATAATTTAGCCAGATCTAGCTCGGCTCTCAAATTGGGGCCCATACCAGAGGGGGATGGGCTATGCTCCTGGAGCAACCGGATCCTCAATCTGGAGGTGAATCCTCAAGCCTTCTCTAGTGCAAGAGAACAAACAAGGAACAAGGGCCATGGAAGAAAGATATCAGAATTTCCATTAGTTTTATCATGAAACTATATATTATATGGACAATCTTACCTTACATATACGGGTCACAATTACTCAAGCAAAAAGCAATTTAGACTTGATCTACCAGTTGAAATGACTAAGCAAATCCTAGGTATTTAACCAAATCTGAAGACTAGAAAGTCGATAAAAAAACATTTAAGTCCCTATTCCAGTTTTGCTACTTTCAGGTGATCGCTACCCAGTCAAAATTAAATTCATCTAGTGCATTTAACACTTCAAAAAAAGAGGTCCCAACAAAGAACATTAAAATAACGTATATTTTAGCTAAAAAGATGCTTTGATCTGAAGATGTATCATAGAAGATCCATGGCTTTGATTAAATCCAAGATAGGAGGGGGATGGAGGAAACCTAAGAAGCCATCCAACAGTGCGCTGATAACTGACACAATGCTCAGTCAGAAAGGCTTGTTTGACTTTGCCTAACCTCACACCCTGAAAAAATCCTTGAAGCTCATTATTGAAGCTGTATAACATGGAGGATATTTCATCAAAATCTTGAAGTGCACAATTGTGACTAATATGGATGGGTTACAAGTTATTCCATAGCCAGATTGAAAGGACATAATAGTTTTGTTTTGATGTTGTATCTAGCCTCAAATTCCAAACCAGGTATGTAGAATATGTTTTTGCACGCTATTTGAAATTTGTGCATATATTGGCCAATGGAATGTGTAACCCATAACAAACTTCATAGAGAAGCGTACTTTAGCTAGTTTATTCACAACAAGTTCTTCGACTTCTAAAACTGTTAGGAAATACATTTGAGGCTTACACCTTGCACCTTGGGCTTCCCTCCACCGTTATACAACATTTTGAGCTAGTTGGGTCTTCTTGATTTCTCTATGGAACAATGCTTTGAAGGTGGTGGTGTATAACTTAAATTGGTTTTCTTTTTCTTCTGAGTCTCAAAGAAAGCTATAAGCCTCCTCTTATTTGTTTATAATTGTATAATGACGATCCATAACCACCTAAAACTCTGTCAGCAATTGTATATCCGGTCATCCAGTGCTTTGCTCCACCCATTCTGCATTCATTTTAGCATGTCAATCCACTTTATTACCTTCCCTATGAATATTACCCAGCGCGATTAGATGTCCTAAAGATAAGAAGTCCTCTTTTTCCTTTTTTTTTCTTAGCAGTATGAATTTCTATTAACCCATAACAGATTTTGGAGGCCTGCTCCTCTCCCAATGCATAGGCCTCCGCAAGTTTCCCTCTTCCGGCTCATAGATGGAAAAACCTTGAGGACAAAATGGCTATCCCTGTGGCATCTTAGGATATGCACAAAGAAGGAAATAAAATTTGATACATCAGGAAAAGTGAGTTCCATGCTGAGATCATAGTGTATAACCAACATGCAAAAATAAGTTAGATGCAAGTACCAAGAATCTGACCTTTTCTAGATCTCACAAGAGATTAGAGGGCTTCACATTTTACTTCCCTAACCATATTCTACCAGTCAAACAGATGGACTTCTATCTTGAAAATGACAACCCAGTGGGAACATCGGACCTATTGACATTGTTTTTCAAGGAAATCAGTGCCCTAGAATTTTTGCAAACTCAGATGAGTTGACAGTGATAACTATGGAGTATGAGATAACTGCCAAAGTCAATGGCCCAACAGATGGTATCCCACTTGCATTAGGAAGGTATTCCTGCTTTGACACTCCAACAGTGTCTAGGGGATTTCAAATAATTGGAATCCTTATGGGCCTTAAAATTGGAGGTTGAAGCCTGATTCATGGTAATTGCTGCAGAAAGAAAGCAGCTTAGGCTTGATTAGGGAAGTATAAAACAGATGGATGCAGTTGAGGCCCTGTTTGCAACAATTTGGTATAGTTAGGCCTAGCTCAGGCTTGATTTAGATGAGGGTGGCAATTTATGACCCAACCCGCCAATCCAACCCAGTTTAAGCTCAGGTTTGATATGAACAAGTCCAGGTCATAAAAGGCTCAACCTATCCTAACTTGTTTATAAAATGGGTCGGGTTTAGGTTTAAGAGTCATGACCATTTAACCTGTTTTGACCCATTTAATAGCCAGGTCATACATTTAAGCCCTATTAACTTGTTTAACCCACTTAAAACCCATATAACACATTTAAGCTGATTCAACCCATTTATTAAACAGACTATGTTTGGGTTTGGTTACCTATTTAATAAAAGGTCCAGTTCAATTCTGCATTTTTGACCATTTAATAGAAAGGTTGGGTTTGGGTCGACACATACTTGACCTAATACAGATCTGTCCCAACTAATATCTGACCTGATTGCCACCCATAGTTTAGAAGTCATTTGGCATAGCTCAAACCTAGCATGGGAACAGTTCAGCAAGGTTGGTTGCAGCTACGACCAGGTTCAAGTGTAGTTTGATGGGTGCATAATTGTGCAGCACACTAGTCTAAGGGTTATTCTATTAGAAAAGAATGAAAATGTAGGTAAGGTAATTGTACAAGCATCATCAGACTTTAAGTCAGATATTAGCGAGGACGATGCTTTGTATTTGAAACTTGTACATCAAGGAACAACATGATGGGGGTCATTGAGGATCATATGAAAGCATGAACGATCAGAGTACCACTGATCCCATTGGAATAGATGATGCCTTGTATTTGAAACTTATAAATCAAGGAACAACACGATGGAGGTCATTGAGGATCATATGGAAGCATGAAAGGTCAGCATATCGGTGATCCCACTGGAAACGTGATATGCATAAAAGTGTGACCAGAACAATGGGAACAATGTTTCATTTTTCCGTAAGAACAGTTCTGGATCCTCAACATGATGTGATGACATGGAGTAACCGGAGTCAATTAGGGCTGCAAATGAACAAAAGTATACCTGAATTGCTTAGGCTCAGCTCAGTAACAGGCTTGTTTGAAATCGGTTCAACCTTGCTTATAAACAACCTGAGCTTGTATGTCTTAGGTTTGCCACAATGATAGGCACTTGGCTCAGCTCGATGAGAAGCTCATTCCACCTCGGCTCACATTACTGATAAACCAAGCTTATGTATACCATGTCAAGCTTGGCTTGAGCTAGATTACCTTGATTACATAACAAATTAAGGTCAGGCAGCTAATGAATGGTTCATCTTGGCTTATTTACACCCCCAACCTCAATAGATACAATGAATACCAAAAGTCTAGTTGAAGTACCTCTTAGGGATACAATTGTTAGTTGCAAATTTAACCAAGGTTTGTAATCTCAGTACCATACTGTGTACCAATAGGAGACTGGTATAAATACCAGACAAGCCCATACCAGCAAAACTGTTTTTGTTTTCAAGGTTTTAAGCTTTGTTTATTTAGTTTAGAGTTGAAAATAGTGTCCTCTTAGTTTCTGTGTTACATTTAAATATAATATACTTCAACTTTTTATGTTATATGCCTAAAGAATAGTATGACTATATCATACATACTAAATTAACTAAGTATGACATTGAGAGTGTAAAATACTTATATTTAAAAATTGAAAATGCAAGTTCATGCACATGTTCAATTCAAGTTCAGCACCAATGTCCCTCATAAACATTTGGTTCATATTTGTAGTTAGGCTTGGCACTTAACTCACGGCTTGGTATTGTGCCCACACAAGAACCTTGTAGGCCATCTATATTGGATAGCTGCTATGTTGGATACAGCGGCTGAAAACCAAAAAAAGCCAGAGCAAAGTCTAATCCCATAGTCTGATGAAGGGGAGGATGATACCACTCCAACATGGAGACTCAAAGGGCACATATCCGTGTGGGTCATGCCTTGGCAAGGGAGGATTAATCCAATACACGATGATGATCAAGTATCAGACAGATCATGATACATCTAAGATTGGCACTCGATGCACCACCACATCAGCCAAATCGATACAGCATCCACCATTTCTGAGTCCCCTTCTCTCTTTTATTTCTCCTCTCTTATGTCGATCATGAGGTGAAACAAAGAGAGAAAAGAGCAAGTGATCCTTTCTCCCTCAATTGTTACAGGGAGAGGCTAATAGAGCCCAAACAAGGCCCTTACAGGGCTGAACCACTCGAGCAATTTGGATCTAAGCGGTTTAACCCAGCAAGGACTATTTTACACTAGTTGAGGCCCCATTTTGTACCAAGACCATGAACATCCTGGTTCATGGTGGATGCCATATGATAAATTGAACCAAGTGATTCCGTCTGGTATCAAATACTATAAATGGGACTAGAAAACCAAAATAATCTCCAACACTACAGTCAAACAACAAAAGAGTAGATTTTTGCCAAAATAACCACATAAAAGTTGCTTATCACTTGACTCTTATCTCCAATCCAGGGACCACATAAGGATATAGCCATGTTGACTTGTTACAACTTAATGCTTGACTAAGTCTGACTTTTCTAAATGGGGTTTTGATAATGGAAGTTCGTTTGAAAAAAAATGCAGGATTTGTTTAGAAAAGTAACCTTGTGATTTGAATTCGTTGTACTCTATGTATGAAATTAAGCAATTCTCTTACTATAGCTCTCAATTTCATCAATATAACTTCTTCATAAAGTTTCATGTACAATGATGTCAATCATCATGTAGACCTTGATTTAAAAAGAATTGATTAACACTCTTGCTCATGTATGAACCAACCTGGCAACAATGATTTTGCAATATTTTGCGACTTAGCAACTAGTCTCTCATCATATTCTCATATTTCCTATTCTCATATTTCCTTGCATATGATAAGTGCATGATGTCAGTGAAGTATGCTAGCACCATGCTTTTGGCTGAATATCTAATTACCATGGTACCATATTCAGGAAGGGGTTATCTGTAATATGGGTTATGAGGCCTTTTGCTTAGATGTGATCTCGTAGAGTTAAACCAAATGGTAATTTTTTGGTTTCACAAAAATTAAAGCATAATCTCCTGATTAATGTATATAGTCCTATTGATAAAATCCCTAAACCATAAGCAATTTCTATCAGCGGAATAGCATCTATAACCATATGCCTTCACTACGCCACTAACCAGACAACTTCATTCAACCACATCATCAACGTCTCTTACTTCACTAAATCCAATTACAGAAACAAGGAGTTAAAAGTCCCATAAGGCCAAGATCACTCCAACCCCAAACCAATCATCCAAGGTATGAAACAATATTCCTCACCAATCTATTTATCTCAAAAGAATAAATATTGAAAAAAAAATTTCTTCTCATCGCTTCGCCAAAGCTAAGCACATTGCATCTTCGGCCATCAAGATGCAGTTACTCAACTCAGTACACAGAAACCTGGAAGCGAAGATGCTAAGCTCTGTGCCTTTCGACAATAATACACTGGACATTCAAAAAAAAGAAAAAAAAAAAGGATTTCCACTACCTTCAATTCCTAATATGCAGTTACTCGACTATTTATCTTTGCATAGTCATACACCATAATCCAAAACTCAACCTAGTAATCTTTTTATAGACAAAAGAAAAAAGATTCTGCTCCTCGCTTCCATAAAGTCAAGCAAATAAGATCTCCGGTCATCAAGATGAGTTACTCAACTAAGTACAAGGAAACCCCGAAGCCAAGATACTAACTTGAAGCTCCATACCTTTCGAAAACCAACAGTACGTTAAACATTCAAATTGGGACTATCGAAAAGGAATCGTAAAACTGTAAACCCTAATCGAAATTCTCCACCGCCTTCAGTTCCTAAAATGCAGCGTTCAATCTCCGATCACCAAATCACGAAAAAGATTCACCGATGCAGACATCTCGACTACGAGAAAGACGGCACGGAACAAAGTTATCGGGGAGATTGAAGGAGGAGGAAGAGGGAATAATACCATGTGAGGGTACTTGTCCTAGTCGACGACGCGGGTGCTCTCGAGCTTGATGTTGAGGTATTGATCGACGGAGAGGAGGATGCCTCGTATGGCGAGATCGTTCTTCAGCTCCACAGTCACCTCTTTCCCCACCAACTCCTTGAAGTACGAGAAGAAAGGCTGCAAAACAAATACATCAAACACGCACACTCGCCAAACAAAGAAAGAAGCCAATGGGGGGCAAAGTGGAAAGAAGAATACCATCTTGTTGCTCTCTCTCTTCTCTCTGTTCTTTTTAGGTAACACTCTCGTCTCTGCTGGTAGGAAAAAAGAATAGAAGGCAGTAGTGGAGCCACCGGCCTTACGTCCGCGACTCACCAAATTAGAGTTCGTCCGTCACGTGCATGGCACGAGCTCTCGGGTGTAGGGTGTCGTGACATGGTTTGGAAAAACGGCCGTTTTGTATAGAAATAGCAAGTGCAATAAAATAAAATAGTAAGTGAATAGCAATAATAATAATTTGTTTTTAAGGAGCAACGGGATCTATTTTAAGTAAGACTGAAAGAGGATCTATTTTAAGTAGGACTGAAAGTGGGCTTTGATCGACCCGAGATCCATTGGGCTGGGCCGACTTTGGATCGAGCTTCAGACTTGATTCGAAGTCATTCAGGTCGGGCTTGGATTTAAAAATAGAGTCAATTTTTCTTTCGAATCTGGTTATGGTAGATCTTTGGCTTGGCTCGGGCTGAAGTCAAGTCCAAAACTTTCAGTCTGAGCTCAAGCTTGAAGTTCAGCCCAGCTCATTTTTCTTTAATTTAAGACTTAAAACTCTTAAGTTAAAATTTTAAATTGATTTAGCCAACAAATACACTGCTCCAAGCTTGCACAGAGCATGTGAAGCAGAATATAGAGAATTAAGTGGTTTAGATACGTAATTGCTATAAATTATGATAGCAAATATTGAATAGAGATTTTTTTTCATTTTGATAAGTGAAAAAAATTGGGCCAGTTCAATATTTGGCCCACATAATAAATTCGGGCCAGTCCGATTGGGCTTGAGCCAAGTTTGGGCCTTAAAATTTACAAAATTTTTGGGCCTAAGCTTGGCCCAAAGCTTGAATAATAATTTTGGGCCGAGCTTAGGCAGGGACGAGGCCCAGCCTAGCCCAGCCCATTTCCAGCCCTAATTTTAAGAAAGGATATTAAAATAATAATAGTAACAACTATTCTCATATTATTTTTTATTTCATATAAATTTTAAAATAGATAAAAATATCAAAACCTCATATGTAATGCACTTGAGGTAGAAGAGGACTCCTGATCATCTCCTCTTCAAATCCGACTATAAAAGAAATCCTAGGATGAATCAAATTTTGGCAAAGACCTTAGAATTTCCATCTATAAATCATCCTATCCACTCCCTCTGTCCATTGCCCAAATCCCCAGTCAAATCATCAATGAAATCACGAGGATTATTGAATTCTTTCCATCAAGTATTTCCGATAAGCTACCATCAATTGATTATCGGAGTTGAGGTAACAATCTTCTATTTTTCTTCCTTTTTTCTTTTTTCATGAAACACTTGATGGGAGGATTTACCTACCAACTACCAAATTTCATAGGAGACCGAACCTTCCCTATTTTCTTTTTTTTTTTCCTACCATTGGACCGCCTATTGTCACCATAGATGGCTTTGCTTTGGTCACTGAGGGTCGAAGCTAGCTGCCTCGCCGGGGCCATTGGGGTTACTATCGTTGAGGGTCATGGCCCTAGAAGGTGTTCGGCCTAAAGTTTTCTATTTTTTTCTTTTATTTTTCATGGCAAAGAAAGAAGAAAGTGAGAAAAGAGAGAGAGGAGCAAAAGAAAAAGAAAAAAAAAATCAAAATTTTCTCTTTTCTCTCTCCTTTTTTTCTCTCTCTATTGACTCTATTTCTCTCTATTCTCTTTCTTTCTCTTTAGAGATTTTATGGACTAGTTGAGGGTTCAAGTATTTAGGTAAACCCGCATCAATTGCTAAGAGGGGTCTTAGACCTATAATGTTTAGGTATTTTCTATAATTTTCATAGTCCATGATCGCCTATGGTTGACCTTGATTATATAGAGGTGTAATTATCTATATAAGGTATCGAGCGGAATATCTTGACCTTGAGTTCATAGATCAAGGGGTTGATCGATTACTGTGCTTGAGTCTGAAACTGATAAAGATAAGGGTCCCTATATATGATTATCTATATATATGATTTTTTTCATATTATGCATGATGATTTCTGCTTTTACATCGAATATATGGTTCCTTAGTATATTTGTATCATATGTTAATTATTTAATTTGGATGCTGAGAATAAAATATCAAATGTTTGAAATTGAGAAAGCAACATGATATGAAATTATTGAATGATTTGTTAATTATGTGAGAGGATTTGGATCAGTCATGATGTGGATTACCTAACACAGGCCAAATTATGACATCTTAGATTGCTAGTCATGGGCCAAATCATGACACACTAATTTGCCATCGTAGAGCAAAGTGTGAATATCTTGATTTGCCACAATGGACCAAAGTATAGATATTGATTTGCCACTATAGATCGAAGTATGGTTTATAGTTTGCCAGTCATGGACCAAAATATAAACATGATTAGTCCAAATTGAAGGACAACGATTGATTCAAAACATATTAATTAAACCTAAAAGATAAGTCATATGAATATATATGTGATATTTATGATGGATTTATGATAATACATAATTCATAATATATGTTTATATAACTGCTGAGCTATTAGATGCTTGACATGAGATTTTTTGGCTTATGATTTTTTTTTGATATGGCTCATTCATTGTTTTTTAATTATATTATTATATTGGTGTATATATAATGGGATTCTTGTTGGACTATAAAGCTCACATCCTTAGTTTTTCTTTCCTTTTAGAGTCACAAGATGCGTAGCATTAGTTGGATTGGGCATGAAGTTGGAGTACCAAAGTTATGAGTTCATTAGTTAGTTCAGTTATTGATATTGATGGACATTTGAATAATTTATTAGTTCATTAACTAGTTCAATTTTTGATATCGATGAACATTTGAATAATTATAATTAAACAAGTTTATTTGACTATGATGGATCTATCTTACTTGTCATATTTGATCATTTATTATTTTAAATAAGTTCTAGTATTATTGGAGACTTTATATAATTTATAAGCCTTGCATGATCTCTAGGATATTGTTCTAGGATTCAATTGTGTCACATGACCGAGCTAGGTGACGAGTTCAAGGTGTTATAGGAGTGGTATCAGAGTTTAGGTTTTAGGATCCTAAGGCATGAGTTCAAAAAGAGTGAATGTGGATAGATTTCTAAGTTCGAATAAATTATCATAAGGTGTATTCATGAAGTGTATAAGTTATTTAGATAAAGCTAGTTTGTGAATACTAACAATCATCAGCATAGGATTATATGACGTGAGGGAAGATGTGGCAATGCTAGGAGGCCTATTCAATTTGCTGATAGCTCTGGCACTTGGGAGCCCTCAAATTAGCAAGAATATGCCCCACCTTAACTAGTCAGTAGTATGCACTAGCAAGGACAACCAATTGATTTTGCTAATAATACTCTGGAGATAGGAACTCTAGAAATGGGAACTCCAAGTGAACCTGAAGTTCAGCCTCGTGAATAAGTTAGCATCTTGTAGTTTATGGAATTATTAGTGCAATAGCAAGTTGAGAACAGATCTAATGAAGATGGTGGAGATACAGTAACAACAAAACTCATACAATAGCAATAGCAATTGATGTAGCAACTATTGTAGTAGTAGCAATGCAACAAGGGAATCCTCAATAGTAGTAAGGAGTCGGGATCTAATAGGAGCATCAAATCACTTTGATAGATTTCAAGACATATGCACCACCAGCACTTATGAAAATATCTAACCCTATGGAGGCAGAAAGTTGGTTGAAAGAGATGGAGAAAGAATTCCAAGCCCTAATATGTCTTGTTGAGGAAAAGATCAATTTTACCACTTTCAAGCTACAAGATGAGACAGCTAATTGGTGGGATATGGAGCTCGAAAAGTTAGGACCAAATGATGCACCCTTTACATTAGAAGGATTTAAAAGGTTCTTTTATGAAAGGTACTTTTGTTAGAGTATCTGATTCTAGCAATTTGCGAGTTTGACTGATTGGAATAGGATAATATGATAGTTGCCTAATATGCTACAAAATTTGAAAGAAAATCTATATATGCTTCAACATTGATAGTAGAAGAGGGCGCCTGAGTTAAAAAATTTAAAAATAGACTTAGAGGTCAGATTCAGTAACTGATAACTGAATTTGAGCTATCCACTTATAAAGAGGTTGCTAATAAAGCCCTAATGATGGAGCGAGGACTTAATAATGCTCAAGCTATAAAAAAAAAAAAGAAATTTGAAGAAAAAGGGCTCAGTCAAATGATTCTCAGATTCAGTAGGATAATGGCATGAAATTTGGGGTAAAGAGATCTAATACTAGTTGTACAAGTTCCACGGCATAGTCTTTAGGTGAAATCAAATTTTTTGGATGTAGCGGACTCATTTTGATATATATGGTCTGGGGGCTGCTATCTTGGTCAATAAGATATAAGGAATTGTTTGTCTCGTAGAAAAGTCATAGAGTGTCAAGCTTTCAGTTCACTCAGATTAGTAAACAACACTAAGATCCATAGAAACTAGTGTTAGATATGTGCCCTAGAAGCCAGAATTGGCTGACACTTGTAATACACTTCTAGGGGCAAAATTGTAATTTTGACTATAATTAATGAAATGGGTTATTTTCTATCACATATGTGTATTTAGTGTCTGTGATACATCCTTTGAGTTAATGGTAATGATAATTCATATTTTCAAGAGTTGAAAATTTAAGACATGAATAATCATTATTAACTCATAAACAGCTCCCGACCATAGGATCATCACGAGGATGGTGATTGATCCGGAAGGTTGGTGTACGATCGCTTCTCTTTAGTAGATGAGTCTTGAGTCTACGGTGTGGAGACACCGGAGCGAGAGTACAGGTACTCGTTAGAGAACGAGGGCACTGAGCGTGACCACCTCGAGTAGTCATTAGGGAAGTCTACCTTCTCGTCAATGACTGACTCGATGCTGCAGTAGTGTGTCTGGTTCTTTGACCTGAGATGCATCGGCAGTTCACCTTGAGGGTGTTATAGTTTGACTACACCATTACTCGGTCTCCTAGCCATATGGAACCCTGAGGTGTATGTTGGCTATAGCATGTTCATTGTAGGAACTGGATTGCATCAAGATGGGAATCTATCTACCTCGGTGGTAGAGGAGTAGCCCTATGATGATCATGAGAATCAAGTCCAGAAATCCATGGCCATGGTAGAGTGAAATAATAGAAAGAGTTTCTATTTAGATTTTCACATTGGACTCGAATCGAATGATTACATCATATGACAGAGACTAGGGTTTGACGAGTTCACCTTAACCCTAATCTGATCGGGGCTCAAGATAGAAGAACTGAATCACACAGGTAGCTGCACCAAGAGGTTCGCATTCAGCTCTGATGGGTTGCCACCATATACTGCTAGGTGTCACTGGTGGATTTTGGGAGCAATTAGAATGATTTAGATGATCGATCATTCTAGCTGTTCGAATCAGAAGAGTTCTGATCCATCGAAAGGAGTTTCGATGATGTCTATGATAGAGATCATGACATATCCCATTACCATACAGAACTGAACCTAACTGGGTCACACAAACAAGGGTTTGAATCTGGTGATCATCAATTGAACTGATCTAGTTCAATTGATCTGAATGAGATTCAATTAGGTTCAAGGAAATCGTGCTAGCACTCGATTGAACCTAACGTTCTTCTTTTACTATCATAAATAAGTTGTCCTGACTGAGCCAAAGGAGTTTGTGCTCAATCAGAGGCCTTCATATGGTCTGACTGGAGGTTGTCCAAGTCAGAATAGGTTGTCTTATTTGTAAGACATTACCTGCCATTTTTGGTCACCTGCCATTTCTTGTTCTTTGACTTTGGTCAAAAGTCTACCTTTGACTGGTCAAACGTTGACCATTGACCCTTTGACTTTTGACCACATGTCATGCACCTATTGGAGAGCTGGTGGGGGCCTGTCCCCCTGCCAGAACCTGGCAAGGAGAAAGGCGCACGCCAAGGGTGGCGTGAGCCCAAGTAGGAGGCGCCTAGGAGTCCTTGTTGGACAAGGACTCCACCTCCCTTTTGGATTCCAATCAGAGTTCTACTAAGAATCCAGTTTGACTGGTCTTAGGCGCCCTCTAAGGAGGAATCCAGGGGTCTCTATTCCAACCAATCAGATTTAGATCTGATTTCACAAAGGGTTGTGATTGGTTGAGAGGAAGAGGAGTTGGATCACAAGAGGTCTATAAATAAGACCCTGCGCCCAACCCTAATTCTAAGTGAATTCAATAGAGATTTCCCACGCCCCAAGGCTGCCTCTCCCCTCCTTCTCCATGCCATAGTCTCTTCTCCCCTTGCTCTCCACGTCCAAAAGTGTTTTGGACTTAGGTTGGTGCGATTCAGATCAAGGAAAGGCGATCAAAAGCAAGAAGGCTGCGCTGCTGCAAAAGGACGACTGCAGATCTTCAAAAGAGTTTTGAAGATCCTCCAGATCAGATCCAGATCTGATTTTTGGAGGTGTGATAGAGAAGAAGAGGATCTCCAGATCCAACCCGAGTGGATACCGGTAGAGGCCAGGCGCTTGCGTGGCTAAGATCCAGAACCTTCCGCTGCAATCAGGATCATCTACAGGGTAATAGGATTACCCAAATCAGGTAAATTAAATTTGATTTAATTTATCTTATTTTATTTTATTTATTAAAATAATAAGAATCAGATCTGAAACATATCAAGATCTGATTGAGATCAAGAGAAAAATTTTTGAAATATATCTCTTGATCTAATCAGATCTGGACGAACCTGGACCGGGAAATCAGGATTTCCCTTCAACTGGTATCAGAGCCATGGTTCTAAATTGTTTAGATCTGATTTTAATTTTATTTTAATTAGAAAATAAAGTGATTTCAGATGTCACATGAGATGTGATCAGATCTGAAATCAGAAAAATTAAAATTAAATGATTTGGATCTAAGAACATGAAGATATGCATGACTAGTTCTAGAATAGAATAGTTCTATAGAATAGTTTTGCATGTCTTTGATTTAATCTGATTAAATCATATTTTAGATCTTCTTATTTACTATTTTCTGATATTATAAGTGTTATAATAACATCTGATAAACAGCAAATAAAAATTATTTAATTTTAAATATCATATGAGATATGATTGATGCATGTCTAGACTAGTTGTAGAATAGTTCTACATAATTGTCTAGATTAGAATTTATTTTGATTAGATCAATTTAAATCTAATTTTTTAGATTATTATGAGATAATTTAGATCTGAAAACATGCATGATTTGATACATGAGATGTATGCAAAATATGCCTTGATTAGATCTAAATTTGTATATGAGATATATGATATAGATCTATAACTGTTTTGTAGTATTTACATGTTCCTGATTAAGGCGTTCCTCTTGGCCGTCCGGTCATAAGAACGAAGAAGGGTTTAAAGGCCCTCTCTTCCCATTCGATGGGGTGTTCTTATGACGTGTAGGGGTGCTGCGTGTTCGTCCTTAATCAGAAACCCAAAACTTACTTTCTGCAAAACCCTAGATCCTGAAACCCTAGGATTTATTGTGCATATTTTGTTTATGAACCCAACTTAATTAAGAATTAAGTTTATGGAATATTAATTAGGTCTAAAATTGAGAATTTCAGATCTAAGACATATTCATAATACTGGGTTCGGGCTTGGGTAGCTCAATTAGGT